>JANRGW010018232.1:0-18905 GCA_024733675.1 Psilopsiagon aymara | reverse complement strand
CGGCTCCCCCTCCTCCCTGGCAGAGCATGAGGCTCAGAAAGTCCTTGGCCAGACCAAACATCACTAAGCCATAACTACAAACATTGGTGTTATCAGCACTGTTCCCAGGCTGAAAGTCAAAAACACAGCACTGCACGAGTTACTGCGAAGGAGAAAAATGACTGCTACTGCTGAACCCATGACAAAATCTAAGAGCCATTAAAGGCTCCTCTTGCTCTCCACTGGTGAGATAAAGAAACTATGCACTTACAACTAGTGTCACACACACATCAGAGATCAAACACCTTTGAGTGTACCAATAAAAATAAAAAAATCCCACTTATCTCACTGGGGAAACCACGGTAGCTTCTCAGCTTCCCACACTCTCCTCAAAACTATATAGCATTTAGCTTGGAGGCTTTTAAGCATGATCCAATCAGTGTAAGCCATGTTCTGTATACCATCTAGTTGTGGGACTAGTGAACTGTGCTCCCCATCAATTTGTCCTATATAAGGAAAGTGAGAGGACAGGTTTGAGGTTAGCTTTCCTTTTCTGATCCTTTAAGACAAATATTACGAACATTTCAATCAGAAGCTGCTTCTCCTGAGAACTGTTAGTTCCCTTGGAAAACTAATGAGACTTCATAAGTATATTTGCGATTGTGATGTCATTCATTTCACTTCATGCTTGAATATAACTTATTGGAAACAAGTAAACAATCTCAGCCCAGAGCTGAAGAACTAGAGGCCACATCAAAGAGCAGAATAAATTTCAAATAAGAAGAAAAAATAAAAAAATAATAAATCACTGAGCAGAAGAACAAATTGGCATTACTCATGTTCACAGCACTATAATTTTGCACAGAGCAACAGGTGACAATTTGTGCTGCAGGAATTAGGGCAGCACTATGAATAAATTGAAAATTCTTGTCTCTCTGCTGCATCACACTCCTCCCAACTTTACAGAGATCCTGTTAAATTAAAGGTAGAGTATCAGAGGGAGAGAACTCATAAAAAAGTTATCATCACATCACAGACTTTTTTCTTCAGGGATCAGAGTTGGCATTGCATGAGATCACATATGAATCAAAACAAACACAAAAAGGTCTTGCGAGCTGCTCATTCCCCAGTTATTTCAGATAAAGTAATTTCCTTTTAATTACACAGCTTAGTACATATAGCAATACAGCTTATTCTCCATGTAAATACATATCCAAAGTTCAGTCCCAATTAGATGATAAGACAAATGTTAAGCTGTAGGATTTGCCACTGATGGGTCACAAGCTTCGAGTCTACTAGTGGAGCTCTGGGTTTTTTTTTCCAGAAGTAAGTTCCGGTGGGAACTCGAAAGACTCCTCCAAGTTGTAGCAAAAACATTTCGTGATGCAGCCTGCTTCAGCCAGTGAGAAAGGAGATGATTGCTTTGGCACAACTGCAAGATGACTGGCATAATGGACAAGCAAGGCTGTTGACAGTTCTTATTAGTAAACACACAACCAGAATTAATACCATTATATCTAACTAGAGGTCAGCACAGATTAAAATATAAGCCAATACATTTTAGAATCAATTTAAATACTTGTGAACTCCCATTTAATGCAAGGAGGTAGCACAGGCCTCCATGGAGAGAGAGGCTGAGATTAAAGAATTAATTCAGAGGAAGTCTGAGACAGAACCAGAGTTAAATCTCCAAAGTTTTTACAGTATTAGACAAGAGATAAGATCATCTGGCATTGTGCTTGAGGCTAACCCTGCTCTTGAGGTTGCCATCTGACTGGCTGGCTGCTCCAGAAAAAAACAATCCTGCATCTCCTTTGCATTAACACTGGTGCTTATCTGGTCTCATGTGGAGCTAGCCCAGGCATGATGAGTCAGTGCTCACCTGTGCTGGCCCGTGGGAAGTGATAGCAAAGTATGAGCTATGGGACTACCCCATTCAGCAGCAGCTAGCCATTAGAGCAGCTTAAATGTAGCCAAGAACTTAACCAAAGTAAAATGGCAGCTCCTGACCTCATAAGTATGTTGTAAAGAGGTATACAATAATTAAGTACTCTGAGTACCCAGTGAAGGCAGACTTCCTTTAACCATTCAAAAAGATCCTTTTCCCACTGAGAAAGCTGAAGAAAATGGCAAAAGGATTCGACTATTTTTGCTTTGGACTCAAGCAGTTGTCATCCAGAGTCTTTTATAAATACAGATCCCAAGCAGAAGACCTAGAAGACGCTATTCTGAGCTCCCAGGATACTCACTGGGTTTCAAGAGCATTTCAGCCTGCAGAGCCACCCACACAGCAAGGGGAAGGCAACATCTGGGGGAATATATTTCATCTTTCAGCTAAATAATTGGCCAGCTTCTTCCTGAGCAGGCTGGTTTACAAGGTGAAGCTCAGCTACACAAGGAAAGGACTCATGCTGTTACAGAAATTTAACAGTATATGCCTCCTATAATGTTCTTTGAAAAGGATGTCTGCATACATTCAAACCTATAAACTTTTCCTCTCCACCATGAGAACATTAGAAAGAGCCCAAATCATCACTTTCTGCAAGCTATTAAAACTTTGTTTCAGTTTTCTCTAGTTTTCAATGGTTCAAAGCACTGATTCAACCTTTGGTAGGAAATTGCTCCAGTACCTTTGCTTATTGAAGTATACAGTAAGTGAGGGAAGGGACAGGGAAAGTGATATGACAGTGTTTGCTCTCAAACCAAAATTAGTGAGTTTATTAACACTAGAGCAGACTATGAAGAACTACTGGAAAGCCTAATAAATTGGACAGCATAAGACTGCATTTGTGGTAGGTAAGACCTTGAAGAGGTGCTTTCAGAGAAGCAATTTAAAATTACTTATACATATCGATTTCTCAACTAGTTGTTGTTTCTTAGAAAACGTTCAGGCATGCTCCTTAGCAGTTTAGCAAGGCTGCTCAATGTGCAGAAATGTAAATAAGATATTAGTCTGTACTGAGAAGTAAATTAAAATATGCTAAAATATTACAGAGCAAATACATATATATGTCTTCTATGAGTATATGACCTCACTTTTACTCCAGAATTCAGTTTCTTAAAACAAGCAAACAAACAAAAAGAAACCAAAACAAAACACTGCAAATAAACAACAAGCCCCCTATCTGTTCCTGAAGAAACAGAGTTGCGGGAAATGAACTGAAAGGAATTCAAGAAAAACGGTGAGAGATGAGAGGAAACCTCTTCCATGGAAGAAAGAAACCTGGAAGTTCAAATTAGACTAAACTTTGTGACAGCAACAAAGTACAGGAACATCAGGAAAAGGGACTTTTAAAAATAGCTCCTTTTTGCCTCTCCAATCATGTTCTGTTTCCCACTGTGTGATCTGTGAGGCAACTTAGCATCGTATGCAGTATTTGGCAGAAGGGGAGAGCCTATATTTCTAGACAAAACTATGCTTATTCTTCTACTTTTTTTTTTATAAGTGCACACCATAGTTTATGGTGCAGAAGTCTGATGTACTGCAGCTGCCACTGATGTAGAGCTCAGCTCTTCAGACAGGAGGACATCCTTTAGAGACCATCAGATTAGGTTTACTAACTGGCTGTTCTGTCCAAAAAAGCTGTCCTTTTGGCTTTTACAACAACATGATTTATATTTTTGCACTGTATGTGCTTTGGGTGGTTCTTCCACCTATTTTGTATTCATATTTCAAGAGTGAATTTCCCTGCAGGATGTATGCCAAAGTTTACATTACTATAAATATGTAGTTTCTCAAGGAGCTTTGTTTATCTGTGTGGAAAATGGAGAGGAAAGACATCCAACTTCAGAGGCAGTGAATTTCAAAGTTTTTTCTTCCATTGGATGACCTTCATAGAAATCTCTCAGAGACAGTACACCAAACACAAATATTCCTAGGCCACAGGCTGAAACTGATTATAATGAAGAGTTAAAAGGAAGTTGAATAGCAAAGAAATGTGCAATTGAATCCAACTAGCCATTCTCATAATAAGGGGAGAAAGAGGAGAAAGAAAAATAACAGAACGTTTCAAACCAAACATTTAAATGCTCAATAAACCTTCTATTGCAACATATAATTAGCCTTTTGAACACATTCACACAGGATATATTGCACTATATGGTTTAGTGAATATGACTGTAGGTATTCCTTGTTTCTCATGTACCCAAGCTAAACACTATTCTATGACTTCTAACATGCAATAACCAGCTTGTACTTGTGTTGTAAATCCCACTGTGTATCTCACACCCAACTCAGACACTGTGCAACTGGTCTCAGTATGTAAGTTCAGCACTGGAACATTTCTTATTAACCACTGTCAAATACATGTTCTTGAGCTAGGGAAAGTATTGCCAGCATGGCAACTTGCGCTTCCTAAAGTCTACCCAGTATGAATGATCCTCTCTCTCCTTTACTGAGGAGGATGTCTATTGTCATTTTGTAGTACAGCCAGTCAAAAACTGTTCTCAAGCTGTTAAGATTTTCAGCTATCACCTTTAAAAAAAAAAAAAAAAAAAAAACAAAACAGAAATCTATATCAAAGAAGGTGTGTTATTAGATAAGAGTGATAAAAACAGGTGGAAAGAGAACAAGAACTGTCTCTTTCTTGTCTTTCATTAACTGTTTGTATTTATGAACAGACTGGCCAGCTCCGCTTGCCATTTTTAGCCATAAAGGGAGTTGGCTCAAGGTCTGTCAGCATGACAGGCCTTGCCCCACTTAGGCTGGAGATCTTTTCAAAGATTCTTTTAATAGAGAATGTATATTTTAAAATTCAGAAGCGTATGCACTCTTTAAACTGTATTTTGCTGATTTCTAATGGCTGCCTTGTTAGCAGGGAGGACTATTATATGGTGTTCAGCATGCCATTGCTCACAAAGCTAGGGACCAGCCCAAATGCTGCATGCAGAGGAATATTTAAATTCATATAGTGATTCAATAAAACCCAAACAAAAAACAAGCAAACAAACTCCAACAAAACCAAGCCCCACACATGCGCAAGCATTGAACTACAGCAGCTTATTTCACAAAATAAAAAGGACAGAGAAAACCAGCTTAATATTTGCTGTTTAAAAATGGTAAGAGGCTCACTATTATTTACGCTCTCAAGAAACGCAATCACCAGCACTTAACATGCACCATGCCTGTCTCCCAAACAGCATCTCACATCCCAAACAACCCTAGGGTACAATATCATGCAATCAAAAACGTGCTTGGGTTCTGCACCTTCTCCAGAGACACCTGGCAATAGATCTATCGCCAAAAGAGGGAACTGGACTGCAGCATTAGTCGTAGGTAAAAAGTTACTCTAACATTTCAGACCTTCCAAAGTATTTTAAACAAAACCAGCAAAAGATACTTGAAATTAAAAAAAAAAAAACAAAACAAAACAAACCAAACAAACCCACACAAACAAACAAAACCAACAAACTCACCATTCTGGAAACTAAGAGCTGTCTCCTAGATCCAAACTATGTCGTTGCTAAAGACATCAGCTCTGTTGAAGGAGCACTTATTCTTGCTTCTGCTTTGAAAAAATTCCAATGTGCTCAGGGTTCAGGTAGGTGCTGTGAGCATACCTGGTGAGCCTCCCTCTTAGGAGTGCTGAGCAATGCCTGCTGGAATGTGCAGTCTAGCAGATGCCTGGCAACACTCATTCAAACAGACAGGAGGGAGCAATGGAACTACATTACCCATAATTGCCTTCATCTGGTTAATGATTACACCTGAAACCAGAAGAGGTGGTGCGTGAGTTTCGCCTTGGGGAGGGGAGAGGCATGCAGTTGAAAGAAGAAGGAAGTGTGTGCTGGTGGAAGAGAGAGTTAGGGTTTCCTACTTTTAAATGCCACGTTGCAGATATATTGAATTGCTGGGAGGTGAGACAAATGATATTTTCCTGATAGAGATCAAGGTTAGAAATAATTAGATTTATGAGTAATGAATACAGTGACCAAAACTGTGTGAACCTGTATGACCGGTTTGGCCATCTCTGTGCATGTGAGAGAATCAGACATCTGGATATGAGGAAGCAAGTGAAGGAGGAGTGGCAACAGCCTAAGAAGTCATCTACAGAGGTGGGAAAGCAGAGACATTTGGGTAGGGGGACTGGGAGAAATTCCTTTTCAGAACCATAAACTTGAGGAAACAGCAAGTCTTTCCAGACACTGTATTATAGAGGCTTTTTTTCTCAGTGATTTCAGCATTTTGTAGGATAAAGTTGGTAAAGATCTTGGAATGTCACGGGGAGTTAGAAAGCAAATGATTTGCCTGTGTTACTGTTACTTGCTACCTGTGGTTTTGTGGCACTTAGGACCCACAGCTGAAACCCCCCTTTGATGAAAAGAAGCTTCTCCGTCTTTCTAAGCCTGCTTCCAAAAAGCTGAAGTATATTTCAACCAGAATAAAAAAAAAATAAAAATGCAGAAAGGCAAACTCAGTGTTCTTTGTTCAGGAGATAGAATCAATATTGGTGGGCAATTTCCTCCAAATAAGCTACCTGCCATATAAGTGGTTTTGTTTGACCAGGGCTGGTAGCAAAGTGGGGTGAAACTCAGCAAATAGTTTTATCTGGAAAAAAAAAATCAAGTGCTGGTGAAAAAAGAGATGCCCTATCTCCAAATGCTTAGCCAGCTAGATATACTCTTGAGAGAGCTTGGACCTGATGCCAGAAGCAGGAGAATAGAGAAACACAGCAGGGTTATTCATTTTTTATTACCAGTTAAGAAAAATTAAGTCTATTCCCACTACTTCTCTAAAGGTGTAATTTAGAAATTTGAGACCTGGAAATAGAACATCTAGGACAGATAAAGCCCTGTCAGACACCACAAGAAGAAGAGAAACATTTCCAGATACACTTACTGGCTTACTCAGAGCTATTAAATAACCTGGTGTTTATTTTTTGTCATGGGTTTCTTTTTCTGGTTTTGTTTTTTTTGTTTTGTTTTTGAGGTAGATACTGTCTATCATGTGCCTCTACTAACAGTAATAGTCCAGACCAGTTGAAATTTCAGTACTAATATGATATAGTAATAAATTAAAATTTTGGTGTCTTAAATTCTAAATATCAGCCCCTTTTCTGTCATCTCGGACTACTCCATAAAATTTTGATTTAAATAAGATACTTTTCCCCAGATTTCATTTCTCTGAATGGACCATTAGCTCATAGCAGAAATGTTAGTTACCAGTAGACCTATTTTCAGAGCCAAATGTTTCTTACAATACATTCTTTTGATTCAAAGAATAATTCAAAAAAATATCAGTAGTATTTTAGCTTAAACAGAGACTTTAAGTTTAGGCTGATGATTTTTAACACACCCTTTATAGCGATGAATTTGACCTCAATCAACCTAATATGCTTCTCATCTGTTTCACAGCTAGAAAATCACTATAGAGGACTCTTGTAGCTTGGTGGGACCCTGCTGATTCACATAAAAGGATTTGCAGGATTTCTGTTCATATCTGGGCCTCAGAAAGGATCTTGAGTCTATCTCTACAAGTGCGATCAGTTATTAGTTCCCTCATTTTTATTAAAATCTGCAACTTCTGTCTTCTTGAGTAACGGAGTTTTCCCTGAAGGCATCTAAAATGGGTGCCTGAAAGACAGCGCTGCATGCTGTGCTACCTCTCCAAAACCGGATCTGACCAGTCAGCTTCCGTTTCCAGACTCCATTAAAACCCATACTCTGCAACAGCTTCTCTTTGAAGATCATTTGATGAAATGCTGTGGTTTTCTGCAGTTTGACTCATTTTCAAAGCAAAGTCGTTAAGAAAGCAAACTGACTGTTAGGCCTTAGGAATGCTAAGTAGTATGTGGACAGTTAATTTTGTGTGTTGAATTAACTGCACTGTTTGCATATGAGGGAAACCCATATGCTGTACATGCAGACAAAAGCAATAGCAGATGCTTACAGGCTCATTTGGCAATATTTTACACATTTTTTGTTTGCTCAATCCATTTTTTAGATATATTTGTCATTGAAATGAGTGGAATTTGGAAAGGAATATTGTGGGACAAAAGTAGGACCTATGAGGTAACTTCTGAGATGGAAAGTTTGGAAGCTGGGAACATGTGTTTAAGAAACCGTGGATGAAAGCTGGACATGATGGGTCAGTGCATGTGAATGCAACAACTACTGCAGTGACAGCAGAAAAGCTGGTCTGCAGCAGATAAGGCTGCCAACTCTGGAGCACAAGCAATATCATGGGATGCTTACCTCACTTTGGAAGAGTGTGAATGCCACCAAACCACATCCTTTAGCTTTTGCAACATTACTGGTAGTGGTGGCAGGATCCTGGAAAGCCTGGGAATGTAAACAGTCACATTCTGGATTGATATATCATATATGGAAAGTCGCAGCCATGTCTTCACTTTTCATTTGATTACAGTATGCACTTTCCATTTCAGTGATTTTTTCTTTTTTGTTTGTTTGTTCATTTAAATAACTACATATTTTAACAGCGAGACCTAGCAATGTTTGCAGAGGCAAAGGGATCACTTATGTTTTCAGACAGAACTGATTTTATTTGCCTGCAACAAAGTCAATAGCTGGGGGAGAAAGTAGCATAACTTTTTGGACCTGATCTCAGTTTTGCTGCAGTTCTCATCAGAGGAATTATAAACACCAAGGCTCTAGTGTATATTAGATATTGTTCTCATCCTGCTTGTTTCAGTTGTTCTTAAAGCTCATGAGAAAAATACTGCTGCCCATCAAACCATTAAAAGAGACACCATAAACCCTAGGCTATGTGACACTCACCTGTACAATTTTTTCCAATGAAAATTAGCTGTGGCCACTACACCATAATTTATGCATGCATGTGTGAGAGGAAATAAAGGTACAGTGTGAGGCCATTCTGGATATAAAGAAACCACTCATATGTGGTCACGTACATATGTTTTTTCTCCCCCGCACTCTCCACCATGGACAAGCTTTCATGGCAGGTAATATCCTGGCTGAAAATGTTTACATATGGGGTAGAAGCTTGCACATACCTCCAAATGAAATAGCATTTAATAACCAAGAGAGGTGTGGGGGTTAAAACTGGGTTTCTGCCACATCTATGCTAGAAAATATTTAATAGTATAGTTATGCTGGCAAAAGCAGTTTGACTGGTTTTACTGATTCCAGAACCCTGCGTGTAATCTATACCAGCAAAAGCACATCGTCTGCCAGATCTGTGTCCACATTAGGGCTGTTGCCAGTATCAAATGCCGCCAAAAATCACATTCCTAAGGGACATTACTTATATTAACAAACGTTTCTAATGCAAAACAGGCTTTACAAACACTAAGGACTACTCCACCCAGGTAGGCAAAACCACCTTTCCTAATAAATAGTGAACCAAAGCAATTGGAAGCTTGTACCTGGTTTCTGAAGGGCAGGATACAGTTCTGGGCAATGTTAAATGTCAGAAAAACAGCTCAAAGCATATTGTATCCTCAGCATTTTAACACTTTAGTCCAGGTGAAGACTTGGCTTTAAAAAAAAATAAATCTGTGGCATAGCATTTTAATGAACACATAGAACTTGTGGCAGCAGTACCATAGTATGGAAAACTACAGCCAAAGTCAGCAGCAAAAAACTGCTGAAGGCAATAGACCAAATTGAAACAACACTGTGCAGCATACCAGTTAGCAAGGAAGATGTAATATTGAGCAGCAGAAGTCATATCTGTATTTATTGTATCTACTTATGCTCTGAAAAAATCTAAATTTGAATCAGTTTTCCATGGTGAGCTGGACCAAGAACTTAAATTTGTTTTTAAAAAAAGATGGGGAGAAATACCACCCAGAAAGTCCTAGTGAAAATACAGTTGTTCCGATTTGCATGTGTCAACAACCCAACGAAAATCAATGGTTTCCTCAACTATTTATCATAGTGCAGGAATGAGTGTACCATACCCTTATTCTGAACATTATATTAAAAGGAGGTTTATTTTTTCCTAATGAAAACTTTAAAGAGGATCATTCAATCATAACATTAATACGGATAAGTAGCTGGCAAATTGGACTGAAGAATATCAGGACAGGAACTTTCCTGAATGGTGAGCATATGGCTGCGAAAGGGGACTTGGAGTAAGGGCTCAGAAAGTATTAGAGAAATATCTCTCCTGAAATAGCAAGTGGGCTGCAACTTGTGCCATAGGGGAGGACTCACAAGATGTCTATTGTAAAATGAAAACATTTGTTTCCTTTCTATAACTAAGAGGTTTAACTTGGTAAATTGATAGATTACTTTATGCAAAGTGTACTCATTAAATAAATAATTTCTTCTTGTGTTTATGCCATTTTTACTCTGCTGCTATCAAACCTCTCTCTCCCACAGACGAATCTGCTGCAGTCTGCAGGGAATGTTCATGTACTCTGTTCCCTCAGAGAAAAGACACCACGTGTCCTCGAAAGAAGGAAAACAAATCTTTCTTGAGCATGCAAGCCTACCACCTCCCTCAATAAGACACAGGCAAAGACCCCAAGCAATGTTTTGCAGAGAACTGTCCTGCAGTGATGCCTCCAGATCCAAGACAGAAGTAGCAGTAGATGACAGGGCCACATAGCACTTACCCCTGTACCATTAGACTGGGCAAAAGGATAACAACTTTCATGTTAGGAAAATCCTATTTTTGTCCTATTTCTTCATTAAATCCTACAGACTCATTAAGAAGGATCATTTTACTTACATTGCACATCACCAAGGAATACATTCCATGTGACAGTAAAGAAAATTCTGCGGGTGTGAGCAACAAGATAAAATGACGGGGTTCAGGAAAAAAAAGTCCATGTCTTAGAGTAATGAGCAGCAAGGTGAGAAGCTTTCTAAAAATTATTAGCACACTGTATCAGCCACACTTGAGTAGAAAATAATTGATTACTAGAGGTGAAGCAAGTAAGGTCTTTTTAGTTGTTTTTAGCCAGATTTCCTCAGGAAATGAGGTCTATACAATCATACCATGTCTGCCCAAGACTGACTGATACCCCATACCACTAATTTGTGGATCCATTAACCACTTCAGCTTAATGCAGGGACAGAAATTTCAAAAATGGTGGAATGCTGCAAGGTTTATGAAAAGGCTCATCCAAGTGAAACAGAAAGTTGAGCATCTCTAAGAATGAAAGGTTTCTATTGTATTAAATCACAGAGAATCACACAGAAAGCAACAAATGAGGATGGGCTTCTATCAAAGCACAAAATCCAGAGGAGGTTTCCTTCTTTAACAGTTTAAAATCCAGCTCAAAACACAAATTCACAAGAACTTCAGCTCCAGAAGTTCCTCTTGCTCACAGGAGTACATTATTTTTCTTTTGGTTAATGTCCACACAAAAGAAAAAAAAGAAGATACCTAAGCGCAAAAAGAACGTACTTATGTGCATTCATACAACGTAAACATAAAGATTCAGAATCTGAGCTCATAGCAGATCTCAAGCAGCCTCGCTGAATTAGGTAGTAGGTGGATAGCTTTGACCATATCAGTTGTCAACATGGACCAGTTTTTCAGCAATGGGTTTATTAAACACATGAAATCTGGCCACTGATGTGTCACTGGGAGTCAGGAGATACTCTTATCAGACACTTATATACCAGATACTCCTGAAAGTAAGCTTTTTGGGTGCCTATGTTGAAAGCAGATGCTTCTGAAAATCAGATTTGAGCTGCCAGGGAAGGGCTGAAAAGCGTATTTTTGCACCATTACAAACTTAAAGTGATTGTCTCCATATTAGATAGGGATTGAACATTAGCATAAATAATGGGTGTTTCATGTCCTTTACATGAAACTTTAAAGCTGAAAGTAAGTATTTCCTGGCTGTGTTTTTTTCCTTTTACTTCAGACTGATAAAAATGCAATTTTGAAAGGCTTAAACTTTGTGTGTGTGTGTGTGCACTATACTGTCTTATCCACTTGAATAATTATTTTTCAAATATCGACCAATTACAGTATACTTATAACTTTTTGCCTATAAACCAACTATTCATCCCTTTAACACAGGCTGTATCTCCATCAATATAGGAGCTAACAACCCCTGAAAAACCAGGGCCCAAATTCAATGGTTTTTTTTTTTCATTCTAAAGTGAGAGTTGCTTGTTTCTGCTGTGTTTTTTTGTGGGTTCCCCCCCCCCCCCCAGTTGAGAACATTTCCTCAGTTCAGTAAAAAATATTTCTCCTATTTGAAGTTTAGTAGTGCTTTAGTCTGTATTTAATAATACACCCAAATGTAACCGATTTGCTGAACTCTGGTCTAAAAGGTACATAGCATTTTAGCAGTGAAGCTGTGAATGGAGCTGAAGGCTAACTTCCAGCCTCTTCTTGTAATCACCTGGCACCCTTAATCACAGCACACTGCTGCTAACTCTGATGTTTCCCTGAAATTGAGTCTATTACAATAAGCCAGAAGACTGCGTATTTCTGCAAGAACTGAAGCAGTAATCTAGATCTACTACATTTTTCACCTATCATACCTGATACCTTGTATCTAATACCTTAGCTATTCATTACTCACATTTGCTGTGTGGTGTTATCCGATAAAGAAATATAAAGATTTCCTTTCAAATGTTACGTACAACTAGAAATATGAGTCAGGGTTTGGATAGTGTCCATAGCATGAAAAACAATTTATGTGTAAAACTACCATAGAATTGCATAATAGATATGACTGATAAAGTTTTATTCATCAATTACTTACACCTCATTTTCATAGATTAAAAATAAACAGGTTTTGGTTGCATTTTTGATGTATATTCAAAGAATTGTTAGAGTTGGTGGAGATCTCTGGACATCATCCAGTCCAACCCGCCTGCCAAGGCAGGGCTACCTAGGGTAAGGTACACAGGAACACATCCAGACAGGTTTTGAATGTCCCTAGAAAGGGAGATGCCACAACCCTCCTGTCCAGCCTCTTCCAGTGCTCTGCCACCCTCAATTGTAAGGAAGTTCTTCCTCATGTTGAGGTGAAACTCCCTTGTGTTTTAGTTTCAGCCACTGCTCCTCATTCTATCACTTGGGCACTAATGAAAAGAGCCTGGCACCATCATCCTGACACCCACTTTTGAGATATTTATATGTATTAATGAGATTGCCTCTTAGCCTTCTCTCCTCTAGACTAAACAGTCTCAGCTCCTACGGTCTCTATTCATGAAAGAGATGCTCTAGACCCCTAATCATTCTTGTGGCCCTCCTCTGGACTCTCTCCAGTAGCTCTTTGTGTTTCTTTTACTGAGGAGCGTTCTTGTATTACTCACCAGGATCAAGTAGAGAGGGAGAATCACGTCCCAGTGCAACCCTCCTGGCTGCAAGGGCACACTGCTACCTCATAGTCAACTTGTCATCCACCAATACTCCCAGGTCCTTCTCAGCTGAACTGCTCTCTAGTAGGTCAACCCCTAATCTGTACCGGTACTTGGGGTTCTTCCTCTTCAGGTGCAGTACCTTATAGTTGCCCATGTTGAACTTGATGGTAATTTGATCATACTTATTTTATAGTGACTCCAATCAGTAAAGTTCTACTGTGACTTTGTTACAGATCTGAGATAACTGCAGCTCTGAGCTCTCACTGTGTACTCATTGTCTAAAAAAAGGCACTCTGTTTCTCACTATCAGGTACTTAAAGCAGGGAAGACATTTTATAACAATGCAAAGCAAAACCAAGGTGAATTTTTAAAAAAAAAGCCCACACCACTGATAAAGAAAATTTCAGCTGTGTAATCACTCAGGTGATCAATTAGGTTTCTGAGTCATCAAAATATCAGTTGAACTTGTTGTTGTTGATGTAATTCTGATGCATATTTAACTGTGTTTTTAGGTGTTTTGCTCATTAGGAATAGCATTACCATACTTATTTTGCATATGTATATGTTTTTGTCTGAGCTGGAATCTAAGTTCTAGAGTACTTATCTCTCAGCTCCACAAGCAACTGATTCTAGCCAGACACCGTCACCAACCTGATAATACCATCTCACTTTTTAATAATGGAGATATAATTTTCCAAATGCTTTAAAAGCACTCACCTGATCTGCAAAGCACTATTTCTGGAGCTGAAATCTTCTTCATATAGCAAGAAGTTTCTGGTGCACAATGAACGCACCATGCTTTCTCCCAGTGCAGACTGACCCCTCTCCTTTCAGGAAAGGCCTGGCATTATCAGCCTTGCAAGGGAAAAACGGGACCCGGATTTAATTTCCAAGTGACCTCATATGGCTAATCAGAAGCGCACCTAATGTCTCTGAGACCTTCCTAAATGGTCTTTCAGGTTTTATACTAAAAGGGAAGATAATTTCTGACTGCTTAGGACCAACAAGGCTGGAACCCAAGAGCATTTCAGCTGAAAAGTCACTCCCAGACTAGTCAGGAATAGGTGCTGTCACCTGTAGGCCCTTGGTACTTAAAAGAGATCCTCTTTGATAGTACTGCTAATTGCCTCTGATTAGCATAATGGCTGTAATTAATGCTGGTGCTACCAGAGCAGTGTGTGCTTGTACAGCAGCTCTCCACCCACCAGCAGCTGAGCACTCCCTGCATGTACCAACATTTTTGCATTGAGACTGCTAATATTTGAATAATAGTAATGCAAGACAATACTCTGACCTCATTGTCTTTTAGTGTTTCTCTTTGTTTTCTCTTTTAAGACTTTCAAGTGTTCCGACTAAAAATTATTTGCCAGCTTAGAGAAACCCTGCAAGGTTTATGATTGAAGTACAAGTAATATGATTGAAGTACAGCAAATGCTGAGAATGCAGTTATAAAAAAGAAATAATGCCAGAGCTTCAGCTGCTATTAATCAAAACAACTCTGCTGAAGCAAAGGGAGTAATTCCAGTTTACATTTTCTGAGGATCCTATTTGTACATTTACCACCAAAGCTGTTCAACATAGAACATCACTTCAACATACTATGTCCCTGTTAACTGAAAGCTGTGGAAATAGGAACATATTTTGTTTCAAGGCCTTTAAGGGACCTGTTCTGGAAGGCAGGTTCCTCCAATGCACTGAATGTTTTCAGTGCTGACTTGGCTCAAGGGAGTGCTTACCCAGAAATTTTAGAAGGTTTGTTCCTGCTGCCTTCATTTTGAATGTAATGATTTGTCTTTGTTGACATCTGCAGTAGCAGGATAAGATCAAATAATGAAGTACTTTAAACTCATTCAAATTACACGGGTGGTTTCAGGAAATATTTTCTAGCAAAATAACACAACCAATGCTTAAACTGGCATCTTCCAGGGTCATAACAGTTCCTCTTGGCTTTTACAACTAATGCAGTGAGGAAGCTGTGATTATTCAGGGGTAATGAAATTGCAGTTCTGCACCAAGGCTAACTGGTGTTAACAGCTGCAACTTCACTGACTTCAGACAACTTTGAGTTGGGACCAGCAGTGACACTGCTCTGTGAGTGGAAGTTCAAGTAGGAACAGCGAATAAAAAGGGCTGTAAAGCCATCTCAAAATGTAACAACAAGAAAACCCTAACCAGTTCCATCTCAGTAAACACACACACAAAAGTTAATTAGTCTATAAAGTAAGATGATTTTGAATAACAGTTTGGATCACAGAGGATCCAAGATGATCCCCTCTACAGTTGCTGAAGGCCAAGTTAAAAAACATGTATTAATTAAGTAGTGATGCTGATACGCTTCATTAAAACTTCCGGAGTATGGTAAGTAAGAATTCCTCATAGAGACTTACCTGTTTCAAAAAAACTACATTTTTGCTTCTCTCTTCATGGGCTTAGTTTACTGGAATTTTGGACTTAATTCCTATATAAATATGTACTTTTTGGAGTAGGGGCTCATTATCTCACTTTATTAATTATGGATTAGTTTAGTCATAGTAAATACTATTTATTACGATGTTAATCTTTTTTGTTAATCTTACGATGTTAGACTTACAAATATGAAAAATATCCAGTGATCTTCCTGACAAGCATCTTGAAGTGAATTCTTCAGCAACATCTGCAAGTTGTAAGTCATCATTTTTTCCCCCTCATAAACACGTAAATTCATATACAAGTTCAGTCATGATTGTTAAATTGTGGATCAAAGCCACAGTTCATTATAATAAAGACATCACTTAAATATGCCCACAAAGAGCATTCATTATTAGTGCCACCAAGCCTGTTCTTACTACATTCAGTGGTGTTGAAAACAGAATGTATTAGTGGCTGATTGAGCAAGTGTATGTATTTCTGATCTTACTTGAATAATCTCATTGTGAGCTGACACTGTCTCACAAGATATGAACTGTCTGTCATACTTCACCCACAGAGAGGCTGAAGCTCATTCACATGACTCCAGTCTCTTCTGCAGCTTGGGCCACATCTCCTGCACTGGCTATGCAGTGCCTTTGCTCTGGTTCTCTTACTGCTATTTATTTGCTGACCAGTTGCACTTGGAGTGTTCGCTTACAGAGCAGGGGAGTGTGCTGGATTGCCCCATATGGAATCACTTCTTCCAGAACTCATTTCCCTGGTTAAAATAGCATTAGTTTGATGCCAAACCCTTTGACTCAGGTCTCAACCTCAAGTCTCCCTTTCCATCATCCAGAATCTTCTTCATGCATTGAAGCAGATGGATCTTGAAAAGAAACATAATAAATAAATCATAATAAATAATAAATAAATAATAATAAATCTGGCAAATCAGTCAATCAGTTTCAATTATAACCGCCCATCCAAAGCATGTCTGCTTACATGTTTCTATTAAGGTTGACATCATTATAAGTGTGCATATCTTACATAATCGGTGCCTTTTCTGTTTAGTGTTTGATTGAGTGCTGGATATTGGGAAATCTATCTAGGAGCCAGTGCAGAAGTCATAAAATACTGTGATAAATCTGAGTATCTAGTTTTGTCTGTCAGCCATGCTTTCTTTGGAGCTTTCTTCCCTGGAATCTTAGGCACCTCCAAGAATTTCGAACTTCACATCCTTTTGGTGGATTTGTCCTAGAATATAACCCTTGGCAAATCATTTCTGCTAAAGTATCTGTGGCAGTTCAGAAATTACACTCTTTACAGGTTTTTATCCTTGCTTCTCCTCCAAGGATTCTATAGCTGAAGTTCTTCTAACATAACATATCCGGTGAATGTTCTTCATTGCATACATATCTAAAATTGTACCATGAAAAACCTCCTACTGCGGACCCATTTTGCCATTTGGATTGCAAGGTGTTAATCTTTGTCTGATATCTTATTTGTAGATTTCAGCAACATGAGTGAGCAAAAGTAAGATTTGACTTCTTTTGCAGCAACTTGCATTAGAAAGAAGGTCTACCCTCCTTGGAATTTTTCTATATAATTAGTATGAAAGAAGGTGATTTTTAAAACTCACAATACTTTGCAATCAGTTCAAACAATCATTTTAGATTCTTTCTTTGCATTTCTCCAAGTTCTCCTATTGCAACATGTTCTCATCAGTTCAGAAATTAAAACCAGTGCTCCTCCAAATGCATGCTATCCTTTTGATCAAAGTCCTTATGATTACTCTTCTTTGTTAGGCCTGAAAAATAACCTCTTTGTATCATTTAAATTAAATTTGATAGTTTGGTAAACAACTACAGGGATATCACATACAATAACAGTATTTATATAATGTGAAGCCATGCTAATTTCAAGCATCGGCATTGTAATGAGCAAACAGAGCCCTTGCCAACTCCATTTTGATACCTATGCTAAATTTTCCATGGTATTGGGGTCCTTGCAGAAGTTTCCATGACAGTTGCTGAGCTTCAAGACTGAATAAAATATTGTCACTTTGCTACTCCAACTACTTCTCCACATTGAGTAATCTTTTTGACTCTATATGAACCTTCTTTCATTATCCATCTATACTTGAATAAAATCAGTTGCTTTTTCCTGGGGAAGTTTGCTGTTTCATCAGCCAGAATTGGATACTGTTTACAAGAAACCACAGCGAAAATAACCCTTGCAGATTCAAGATACATGATTTCTGTTGTCTCATTTTGACTAACTGGAATTTTGCATTTGTTTTGATCCTTTTCCAGCTGTTATAAAATATCAGGATCACACCTGCTTGCAAAAAAGCAATTGAATCAAGTTGCATCCACCTTCTGAGAGGCAGGCATGTCTTCAGCTTGCTCAGTACAGTGATCTCATGGTACAAATCTTTGTCTTGCAAGATGTTTAATACTATTTAAAATTTTGTACCATTTAAATTAAATCATTTGCCCTTTTTCCTTCTCTCTCCTGTGAATACTGAAAACTTACCAAGTCACCATCATGCTTTGTGGTTCCTTGTAGAGTAAGCTTTGATGCCTCCAACTTCTTTTCTGATTTTGGGACCAAGGCTAAGTAAATGTTTCTTCTATGTAGTTAATCAGAAGTTATTCACCATTAAAAGCTTCATAACCACAGAGATGGAATTCATTGTCACAGACTTCAAAATAGAAACCCTGAAAAAATCTTCAAATGACAGCGAGCAGAGGAAGGGTTTAATTTGTCAGAGTTGCACCAAAAGAAATGCTTTAGTGTCCTCTGATGCAATGTTTTCAACTGTTTTCCTGGGATCAAGCACTGTTTGTTCTTGTTTCGGATGCTGATAAGTATAGGACATTATTACACCAAGAAAAATGTTTCTTTTTTTGTTAGAAACAGAATTCCATTTTCTATTTAAAGCTTTCAAAATATGATTTACTTTAAATATCTTTAATTTTATCTTCTGAAAAGCCTCATACTTTCTAATTATTTTGTTAAAACATTACTTATTACACTTCTTAAAATATATGGGACTCCTGACAAATCAAATTGTTCAGTTAAATTCAGGTTTACTTGTTAACTATTCTTTTAAAGTAATCTGAAATACAGCAGAATGATCAAGGGAAAGTAAGAAAGTTAGCTTCACACTTTTCCACAGAAGAACACAGAAAAAGTACCTTTGTCTGCTTCTGAAACAACTAGTTGCAACCAGTTTGTTAAAATAGAATTTTAGAGAAAAAAAAAAGGGGGGGGGG
>JANRGW010018230.1:0-23466 GCA_024733675.1 Psilopsiagon aymara | reverse complement strand
GTTTGGGATTTTGGGAGGGGGTTCTGGGATTTTGTTTTGTTTCAATCAAACCTTAGCAGGACTCAGACCAGTTTGTCTTTGAATTTGCCCAAGGTTTATTTTCAATGTTAAGGTTTATCAGTCTCTTGTATGTTTCTAAGACATTTTAAAGTAAAGTAACATTTTCCCATTTTTAGTATGGAGAGCAAAAATAACTATTAAGAGGAAATGTTAGAGTTAATCCTGTTGAGTTGGAGTCATACTTAAAATGAAACCCTAAGTTTCTTGAAGGTAATGGTCTAAGAAGGAGGGAAAACAAACAAAAAACTGCAAACAAACAGCTAAAACCACAGACAAAACCTCCAAACCAACAAATAAAAAAACTAAACCAATTCCAAATTGCTCATAGGCTTCTTCATACTTAAAACTTGTTTAGAAGTTTAGACTAAATAATATATACCTGATGTCTATAAGAACATAGAGTATATTCTGTCAGCGAGATCATTTAAGGAGTCTTTTACAGAAAAGAGCACAAGAGGAGCTATAAAAGACCAAGGCATTTGAAAAGGTTCTGCTGGGACAGAGAACTTGAATCTTGCAGTCCCATAGACAACCTACTGCAATATGCCTTGCTAGAATTAAAGGCTGGTAACAGTTTATTTCCTAATGTGTAACTGAATTGTAGACTCATAGAATGGTTAGTGTTAGAGGGAGCCTTAAAAATCATCTGGTTCTAACTCCCCTGCCATGGGCAGGGACACCTTCCACTAGACTGGGTTGCTCAAAGCTCCATCCAGCCTGGCCTTGAACACCGCCAGGGATGGGGGTTTAGTTTATTTACACTAAGTGAACAAATGAAAAAACCCATAGCTCTAGTTTGAAGAGCAACAGAAGTGATTACTTAGACAGTTGATACACTAGTTAGAAAACACCTGAAAATCTTTTTGAAGCTTTGCTAAAATGTAGTATTCAAAAGGATTGCATCTTAGCTGTTGTGCTTTGTGCTATTAAAATGAATGTACCTAAAAGCAGCACCAAGACTTCTTGTTTAAGATGTGTTTAAGCTTGTTTAAGGCATACTTAGTGCCTCTGTGAATGAAGCTGTGGAATGAGAAAAACGGTATGCGTTTAAACGATTGTTTTAATAAACGATTGGTACTTGGAATTCTCACACATATTTTGCTGCATAAGGATAGTTATACAAGAAGTGTCAAATTGTGTCATTCCTTGTGATACAGATCGTTGTAACAATTAATGCTTGTGAGTACTAGCATTGATTAATTTACAGTTTGATATTTTTATGGGATGTTTGGTGCCTAATGGAAAGTATGACTGCAGAATGCTCTTTGAACAAAGGTCTGTTAAATTGATTGCCTATAAAAATGAAAGTCTTCCAATCTATCTCCTTTTCCTTATGCTGTTATTTTAGAGTTACAAAATAGTATTACACTGCTAAATGAGTTCATGTGTTTCTTTTAAGGAAAGCTAAAATTTGTTATGGATATTGGTGGACCATATGTTTAGACTTGTAGAACTGAATGTTAATTCAGTATTGGGGGCAAGAAAAAAATACCAATTTCTGAATGGGTGTATGTGTGTATATATGTATATATAGGTATCCTTTTGAAGATATGAATAGAAATAACATGTTTTTAATGAATCTTGAAGGTATTTAAGAGTATAAACAATTTTTAATATTGCAGTAGCAATATGGATTTTTATTTTTTACACTTTTCTTGGTTCATAGTTGCCTTAGTTGATGTATTATTTATTTTACAAAATGCTATTCTGAATTCAGGTTTCTTATTTTTTCCTTCTTGCCAAAATGAAGGTGTTTTTCCCTAAAAAAAATGTACTGAGTAAATTTCTGTTGTTTGTTATTCGTAGCCAAGATGAAGAAGAACAGGACGGTTTCCCAGAAGTACAAACTTCCCCTCCTCCTTCACCATTTCTTTCTGCCATATTGGCAGCTTTCCAACCAGTGGCATATGATGATGAAGAGCAAGCCTGGCGCTGCCACGTCAATCAAATGCTGTCAGATACAGATGGATCTTGTGCTGTCTATACATTTCACGTCTTCTCAAGATTGTTTCAGGTCAGTGAATTGCCAGTGCATGTTTTTTTGTCTGAAATCTTTTTTGTAACTGCAAAAGCTGCAAGACTATGGTAGAAAACAAATGAAAAGCAGACAAAAAAACTGTGTTGCTAAAAGACTGTTTAATGGTCGTGCACTATTTTTCCGTGGGATATCTGCTGTGTTGTTTGTTATCTAGGAGTGATTTTACTTAGGAATAAAAAAAGCACCTCAAAAAAAAACCCAGTTCGGTGTGTCTTGTAAGCTCTGAGTTCAGGTTCTGTCCCTTCCTTTGTTTTCTGAATGTCACCCAGGTTCTGTGCTGATTACAGAATTAATCAGTCTTCCTCCTGTGTTTTCCGTGGGATTCATTATTATGGGATCACAGCATGACAAACATTAATGAATTTATTGTATCTAGCAAGAAAGGGTTTTTTACTGCAGAGAAGTAATTGAAACACCAGGAGATCCACTAAAGCTGCAAGTTTCAGATGCCTCTCTTTAACTATATTTACCTCATAGATCTGGTGTCCAACACAAAATGCCTATGGCTTAATTTTTATTAATTATCCCCCCCTATATGTATGGGATAGCTATTTTCCTTATGATGCCTTTGGTACCACTTGGATGTACATTATTCTTTGCAATAATATTATTTGCAGTAATACTTTTATTTATGTGCAACACGTTTGCCAAGTGAGCTAGAGCAGATCCATTACTACAAACCACAGCCTTATGATTCCAACACTTTCTGACATCTCCAATATTAATTTCACCTCCTGTTGGGTATGTTGTAATAAATTACCCTGTGAAAGCTTCACTTGTTTTACCACGATAGCACACATTTTATCCATATGTATGGGCAGGTTTAGGGTCAGTGCAATGAGGTCACTTACATGTGAAGAATTTATATTCTGCCTTATACAGGAATAACTTCTTTGTGTATTGGTACCCATTTTCCATTTCTAGTTGCATAAGTAATTTGCCACTCTAAAATTCCTGTTTACTGGTTGTAGATTTTTGCCTTTTTGCTTCATCTGAGACACCATGGATTTAGTTCCTCTGTATTACACCAAAGCTTAGCTGCATTTCCTGAAAAAGTGGTATTTCCTGAAAGTGATAAAGCCAGCAGTTGATATTCTCTTGTGTTCATTAAAGAGACAGCTATAGAAAGAAAGGGAAAACTTTTCTATGGCTTGACAAGGTAGCCCTCAGTAGCTGGAAAGGTGGATACTTTGGGAAAGGTGGTAGTAGTAATTGAGGGCTCAAACCTGGGCAAAAAAGCGTTGCTGAAGAGGTTTTACTGAGTAGAGAGGAGAGTTAAAATGTTTAAATAAGACCCTGGAGGTCTTGTTTGACTGAACCTTTCCATTTTGCCTTCTGGGTCCTACACCGTGTTTAACTTCACAACTCTAAATATCCATCTTTGTATAGTTTTATTCTACATGTAATTTGCTAGGATTTATGAAATTATATATTGCAAAGCACAGTGTTGTATTCTGCCAAGCCAACAGTCTACATAGTTGAATATAGTTACACATAGGACTGATGTTTGAAGAAGGTAAAAATCCTGCAGGTGGCAGTTTTGGACACAGATTGTGCTACAAGGTCTTGTAAAACTGTGATAATTTTCTGCAACATAAACACTTGAAAATGAATTTAACTACTGTCTATACTGCATACAGCCAAATAGCCATCCAGTGATACTGATGCTAAAGGCCTAGATGGGAAAGGAGTTACTGTGCTCGTGGATACAGGCTGGTTTTATAGATTGATAGCATTTTCTGGAGCTAGTTTTACATAGATATTCAGAGCAAATTATGTATTAGTTTGTAATCTAATGACAATAATATATGCTGTCATGTTGGAATTTTGCCCTGAAATTCTCAATCTAAAAAGCCTGAGTAATAAATTCCAATGTGAAAGAAATGTTTTTCTGATCTGATTTCTAGACTATTCAAAGAAAGTTTGTATCTCTAACAAATGACTCAGTCAGCTTTCTTGGCGAAAGTCTACAACGCATTGGAACAAAGTTTAAAAGTTCTCTGGAAGTTATGATGATGTGTTCAGAATGTCCAACAGTCTTTGTGGATGCAGAAACGGTAAAGATCTCATAAACTTATACATTGAAATGTCTGTCTGCTTAAACGTTCTTATGTAGCATACAAAATGATCTTTTAACATTTGGAAAATAGCAAGGCTTGGGAAGGTTTTCAAAGGTTTGAATAAAATGTGTTAATTATATTTTTGCCTTTTAAAAGGCTGCTCTCTAACATCACTAATTGAAACACTAGAATAATTTTGGGATGTAAAAACAAAAAAAGAAAAAGTGCTTTTTCTAATTGCAATCAGAAAGGAATTAAAACGTTAGGTGGCCGTTATCTGTCATAAACATTTGAAAACACAAGCAAAAAGTACATTTTCTCCAAAAATAACCTCTAGCTGTAACAGTGAACAGCGGGGGAATTTATTGATACTAGACACCATTTGAATTCCCTTGCTATTCTTTACCTTCTCTGCTTGTTCATATTTATTCTATATTCTTTCCACAGAGAAGAAAGACCACTTATCTAGCAGCAACTTTGCCTTTTTAAAAATTGTATTAATCGTTGAAGGGTGCATGTGAAAAACATTCTAGCTACAAATACACAATGAAGGCTTTGAATGGTTTGTTGTTTTGCAAGTGGGAATCCTGAGTTATAACCAATATTAATGTGAGAAGTGAGCTCATTGTTCAGCAGCAGTCAAAAAAAGCTGTGCTAGAATAATGAGGAAAAGCAACAGCAAAACAGAAAACATTATTGAGCTACATATCCCTGGCATTTTTGACAGTGTCTGTTCTCAGAAGACAGCTAGAGAGATTAATAAAAGAAATAGTCCTGGGTAGATTTTTGAATATGCAGAACACCACACTGACAGAGGCTAAGAGGCTTGTATTCTGGAGCAAGTGGGTGGCCACATGCTTTGTTCATTTTTCCTTGCCTTAAGCAACTGCTGTTAGACCTTGTCAAATGGAGGGACTGAGGTAGATGTGTCTGTGTACCTGACCCAGTGTGAGTCTCTTCTCCTGACCTGTGCTTTTTCCCTTGGTGCTTAGGGGCAACTCAGCTCTTATGCTCTCACTTTAGACTATGGGGACTAGAAAAAGCATGATGTGGATGGTGCATTTCGAGGGAACCATGTGTAATGTTCTTTGTTTAACTTATGCCACTTTAAAACCAGTGGGAATTAACCAAAAGAAGGAACTTGTTTGGGTTGAGAAGCCACAATAAGAGTTTTACTAGCAACTAGTTAGAACAGCCTGTATGTTTTAAAAGATAAATAAATACATAAATTCAAATATGAAAAAGCATTGATAAATGTAATATATATGCACTCAAGTATACAGACTTGTGCACACACATGCGTGCTGTTGCTTTGGCAAATACTGTGTAGATAAATCTTTCTAAATAAATCTAATTGACATGAACCTACTTATTTATCAGGTTACTGATCACTAAGAAAGAATGGCTGATCCGAAATAATGCTCACGTGCAAATCTTTGGTTTCATGATGCCTACTCACGTGTACAAGATTGGTGTTTGGATCAGGTTTGGCCTTGTCCTGGGTTCAGCAATAGTAGTCATAAATGGCTTAAACCACAACAGTTCTTTGATTCATTCGGAAAATATTTTTTAGCAGAAAGATGTCCCTTTACATCAAAGCAGGGTTTTGCAAGTGATTTAGATGTAGCTCATGGCTTGCTGCTGATACAAGATGCCCACTGAGTTCTTTGCACTTTGGAGGTACTGCACATCTTGAATGCAGAGTGGCAATGTGCCACAGAACTGTAACTTGCTTCTTTGTTGATGTAGACATAAAGGTTGGGAATACAGCATCTTAATATGGTGGTAGAATAATAATGCAGTTGGAAAAACATGTCAGTATCATTTCCCCTGGGTAACATGGGATACTGTGACTTTCTGCTATGGCACAGTTTTGTGATCAGTGTCTTCTGTTTGCATTTTCAAGCTGCCCAAGAGGTAACAGGGATTGAGAAAAGTACAGAGCTCTTCATGTATGCAAGGGGTGACCAGTGTGAGGGAGGAATCATCATCTTAGAGTCATGACTATTACAGGATTACAGGAAGAGACAGGAAAAGGATTAATGAGAAAAAAACTGAGTGGAAATAAAACTACAGCGAGAAAGTGTGGAGCAAAGCTGAGGTAGCAGCCCCTGAGGGGAAAAAGAGATTTTGAAAGTATGTTGAAGAAGGGCAAAGCCATTAATGGTAGAAAATTCTTCACATATCCAAGTTTCTGGAGACTGAAGTCTTTGCTGGTGGTGTAGTTTGTGTATTGAGAAGAGGAAGCAACCCTCACTGAACACTCCTTCAAGTGCTACAGGAGCAATCCAAGCAATCCAGCAGACCCTCTTTTACTTCTGCAGCCTATTCAATTTATACTAGTGCGTATATCAACTATTATTATGCTTTTTGAAAGATCTAAAAATCACTTTGAAGTCTCTTCTTCAGATACTAACTAGGTACTGCCCTTATTATGGAATCAAAACTGTTGTTCACTGATTTAGCCGATACATCTACCTGTGCTAGTTTGCCAACTTAACAGTGTAACAAATGATCTGTACCCACTAATTCTGATTCAATTGTTTGTCCAAATGTGGACTTGGAATTTCATATTATATAACACTAAACTATATGGATTATAGTCGGATATTACATGATTACAGAGGTGATTGCTTTTATCTTCCAGCTATTGTCTTGTGGCCTGCTAGAAACATTGAAGTTCAGTGTTCTAGAGCTCCAAGAACACTTGGATACTTACAATGTCAAAAGAGAGGCAGCAGAACAGGTGAGTCTTATATTTCAAGACAAAAAATATTAGAACGTACTCATCAAGAAAACGTTGCAGGTCTTTATCTCTCAACCATGATGTCTTATAAGTAGACTGGGCAGAAAGTTCTGAAATAAAATCCTGTTTCCTTCTATGATTCTGTTTCTATTTTCTTCTGTGTGTATAATCTGAACCTGAGGTTTTTTCCTATATGTAATTCATTTTTGTTGCACTCACTTCTTAAATTGACTTTGAATATCTAACATGGCACAAATGCACCAGCATGGGGAAAAGCTCATTTAAAAATAGTCAAAATTTTTTGACATGTATATCAGTAAATCATGGGGAAAAAATCTTTACAAACATTCAGTCTTATTTTATTAGATTAGTAGGGTGGGATTCACCTCCAGATTAAGACATTTATAGGTAACTACCTTTATGTGAATTAAGTGCCTTAACACCCATAGTATGCAAGGGATCAAGTCAATACAATGAAAGAAATCAAGGAAGCAATGTATTTAATAAGGATACTTACCTCTCAACTGAATAGACTTTAGACTTCTTTCTGCTGACTGGATCTCCACTGACTGTAAGGGGATCTTAAACAGCTGTGTCATACATATACACAGAAATTTAGCTCTCATCCTGCAACTGGCTCACATTGAGGCTGACATTTGTCAGTTATTTAGAATAATACAGTTTGGTTTTCAAGGTATCTGTTAGTGGTTACATCTTTTTGCAAAGAAGCACTTGGTTAAAGTGGAAAACTTCTGTAGTGAGGGTCTGTGTATTTGTTTTTGTGAACTTTTGTGTGAAGTTCAGAAAGGAAGCTACTAACTTCAGAAAACTGAAACAGGCAAAAGATATATTTCAAGAGCCAGAACAAAACTTGCTTCCACAATCAGTTTTGCAGGTACAGGGAAAGGATATATGGGGGTTTTGTTGTAGAGAGACAGTGATTCCTAGGAAAATTGAACATGGCATTTGAAGGAACTTCTTCCTCTTCTCAGCAGCCTGTGCGGCTGTGACAGGGGCTATATAGGCAAGTTTGAGTGATATGAAGCAGAACCAGAATTCAAGCCATAATGTCTTGGCAGAGCTGTATTTTGTAGCATGAGTGCCTTCATGTTTCTTTATTATGCTGAGTTTATTAGCAAATGGTGACCTCTGCCTTGCAAAGATTGTTGTGTATTCGTCTGTTGAATAGAACAGACAAATATACATCCACTCTTCTGTGGAAAAGATCTTAAAAGAAAAGCAGTTTCCTCAAAACCAGTGCTAAAGTATGCCACACATCACTGTTAATGTAGAGATACTGTTTCTAGGATCCAAGCCAGCATTTCTGCTAAAGAGTTGCTGCGGTTTTTGCCCTCCTCTGTGGTAATAACAATTTATTTGGTCTAATATAATGAGCTACATTTTGCCATTTAGGCTTAATCAGAAACAAAGTGCTCATCTAATGACTGAGATTACCTTACTCAATGTAATATTTAATGTCTGACAAGCTCCAATGCATAATGCTGTCATCACTCCTATGAGAAAATGTATTTTATTCCTCATTTTAGAGAGCAACAGTGAAGCACAAAGAAGCTAACTGATTTGCCCCAGGGTCAGACAGGAAGATTTGAGGCAGGGTAGAGAGGAACTCATGTGTGTAATCAGAATGGTGACTATCCAGACATTGAGGAATTCTCCATATATAAACTTCTCATTTAGCCTACAGTTTGTCATAGCAACGAGAAATTGTATACTGTTTGCTTGATTTGTCCAACTATGAAGAGTTAAAATTGCATCCCTTTCATATGGTCATGAATTCACTTAATGTATTTTTAACTCATTTTGCACTGCTATGTATCATATTGACATAAATCCATGCTGGATATTAAGAGCTTGTTTTTATTTTCTTTTCTTGATAAATGAATATGGGTATCAGTTTGGCCTCTGTCATCTACTGAAAGACTATTGTTCTTGTGTAGTGCAGCTGTCAAAAGGGTGTCCAGTAACATGAATATGGTCAGCCTGTCTTCAGTCACAGGAGCTGTGAGTGACTGGAGCAGGACAAAAGTTCGAAGGATGAAAGGAATTGTTCTGAATTAACTGAAAATATTTTGCCAGGGTTTTACTTTTATTTAGTAATTTATAAACAGGAAGAAGCAGCACTGGAGAGGAAAAACTGTATAGCTTCAACCAGTCATTTCGGGCTCATGATAGCATGTCACTAAGCTCATTTAACACATTTATTTAGCATGTTAGTTTGCAGGTAGTGGCTAATTATCTTGGATAATTTTTCTAAAGCTTTTTGAGTTTCTGGTCCTCAATTTTTTGGGGGCATGTATGAGATAGTATATAGTATATGTAGACTAAGAGTCTTCCAAAGCTACCTCTCCGATTTTCCTACTCTGCTCTATTAAACAGAGTAGAGGGAATGATTGAAAGTCTTCCTTCAGTCAAATGTGAATGTCTATTACTGCAGACAGTTGTACTGTGTATCCTATTCATTCTGAAAGTACTAATGCAAAACACATAATGAGCTTATTTTTAGAAACATAGAAAAATGATCAAACTAAGCAGACTGGGCTATTAAATAAATATAAATTAACATATATGCATGTTAATGTGGCATCCTCTAGAATTAATCACAGGATTAATCTGTTACCTTCTGTCTGTTAACTTCTTTAATGAAAAATTGTTTCAAGCGCACCCTGACAGATGATGTTTGTCACTATCAGGGCTGTGTGTTGTACTGGCATTCACATGAATCAAATTTAAAAAGAGGCTTGGGCTGCAGTTGCTTGGCACTCTTACCTGTCTACTGAGTTGAGAAGGGTACCTGTAGTATAGGGGTGGTTTGGGATGTCTGCTTCGGGGTTATTTTGACAAACCAACCTGTGCTGTATGACCAAGACATATAGCACAGCCAAGACATATAGACATATCACAGCCTTCCCTACATTATGCTTTCAGGAATGCTCTTCACTGTCTATCTTTGTAGGAGATACATGGGGAAAACATAAACTGATGTAAAGCAAACATATAAAGATTATTTTTTTGCACAATCTACTGCTTTTCCCAAAGAGAAAATCTATGCTAAACATATATTAGGTAAAGATTTTTAGCAGATTAATTTTGTCACCCTTTCAGAGCTAGTATTCGATTTCCTCACAAGGAAACTGCTTTGATTTCATGTTTATGTCAGGGAGAAATATACTGAACCAGTAAACGTAATAGGAAATACAAGATTATAGGTATATTGTAACATTTTAGGCACATTCTTTATTCAGACTGGTTTCAAGTTTTAAAAAAGCTCTTAAAAGGGCAGTATATGAAAATAAATAGTAGCTTCCCAGTTGTTCATGCTGTTTGTTCCAGTGCAAACCTATTGTTCTGTTACCGATGGATGCTGTCAGACAAAAAGAAAAATGAGATTTACTGTGTACATTGGTATCCATGTCACTAATTGAAGCTGACACTGCAGTGTTTAGAGAATTCCATTTCTCCTCTTGATAAGCACACAGGCCTAGTTAATTCACTAAGTAACCTTTATTAAATTGAGCAGATGGGAAAGCACATCTTTCTTTTTCTTGCATCAGACAAAGGTTAGAAAAAGGTCACAAAGATTTCCTGTGAGACTCCAGATATCAAGAATACAGTATGCTAAATTATTCTTCCTTGGATGTATAGAGCCTATTCTTCATTTCAGAAGATAATCTGCACTTTATCTGAACACGACACATTCCCATTTGAGTAATACCCAAATTACCTCATGATTGCAGTTGTTTACACAGTACAGAAAAATGTGCTGGGCACTCTGTCCATGAAATCGTCAGTTCTTATTGTCCAGTAACAACATATTTGATTTGGCAAATGCTTTATATTAACGGTTTTTAATTTGCATGGTCGGTCAAAGCTAAAAGAAGAGATAGTTCACTGAAATCAATAAACTTGTCTGCTGTAGGAACAGGGTTAAATACGGCCCCTGTATTCATGAAAGAGAGCAGAATCTGCATACTTCATGTTCCTGTCTTGTATGAACTGGAGGTGGTGCTAAACTTCCATTAAAATATTTTCTTTCTTTCTACCCAGTAAACCCGCACTTGCATCCAGTTACACAGGAGAGCTCTGTTTCCTTTTGTTTCTGAAGTAGTCCCAAGAAATAGAACAGGCTTACTCTTCCTCTCTAATTTGAATTAGTGTTATATTTTAACATACATTTAATCATGTTACTGTAAACCTTGTGCAGCAAGTAAAGAGAAAACATGATCCTGTTTACTGAAAGGGATTTCTCTGCCTCCAGCATCTACGCATCTCACTGAAACAGTACCCAAATTCAATCACGTTAGTATTTCAACTAAAGTCTACTATCCCTATCTGAGGTGATGAAGGCTACAGGAAATGTGCATCGGAAGGGACACAATAAAAACTACAACGTGACATATGAGAGTGGACATCGTTAGTGGAAACAGCTTCAGTAAACAGTTCATTTCACATCACAGTTTCATAAGTAATCTGAGAATTTGCAAATGCAATGAAGTGCCTTACACAGTTTTACCAGTCTTCTGTTCACTGTGTTTCAGAAGATGTTTGATCATGTTTATATTTATTTTCCAGTGGCTAGAAGACTGCAAAAGAACATTTGGTACTGATGATGGTATTTTTGGCGCCAACACAGATGCTCAGGTACGTGTATGTCATTTGTGAGTTTCTGGATATGAGATTAAAAACCATCCTTATATCTGTTGCACAGAAGTTTCAATATTTTCAGAGAGATTTAAAATATGAAAAGCTTTTCATTTCAGTTATCATCCTATCTTTTGGATACTTGGACTCTTATGAAGTACTGGTCTAATAAAAAAAGCTCTTTTTAATAAAAGTTGGCAACCCGTCTTGGGTTCTAGACTTAATAACACTGGGTAGATAAGCAGGTTAGATTATCATCTGTGTACCAGGAAGCCTGCTTTTCTGCAGGTTTCTTTAGAAGAAAAAATATTAGCATTCTGCTTACATGCTCAGATGAATTGTTTAGCAAAAAAAAAACCCAACAAACAACCCTGTTCTGAATTTAATATAATTAGTACTATATAAATACATATGACCTTTCTGGAGCCATTATTTGGGTGAGAAGGAACAGGGAGTAAAGCAGCAATGTGGCAAAAATCTCATGAAACACTTCTGTCAAAAGATCATCTAACAACAATAGGTGAAGTAACCTATTAATATTAGTTCAGTATTTTATATGTATTTGCATGGCAATCATTCATGTTTAATATTACTAATTGCTGTAGTGATAGCTTTTCCCCAGGTAGAGTAGGATTATTTTTTTTTCCCAAACAATAGCTGCATAGTATTGGCACTGTAGATAAAAAAGGAAATCTAAAACCTGGCCTTAGTAGGTACAAGGAATCTGCCATCTAGAGTCCTGTAGGAAGAACAGTGGAAGATGTAAGAAAGTAGAATTGCAGGTAGCAGATGAACTTACCTTTTTGCAATTTCATTTTGACAGAAATCCTAAATCCAAGCTGAAAAAGGAGGAATTTTATTCATTTTATTCAATAGAACTCTAGTCATTGATGTACTTGGTTATGTTTCTGCTGCTGAAAATGTAGTGTTCAGCAATAGAAATATCTATTTTGTTTATTTTTATTATTTTTTTATCTAATAGTGTGCATGGACTGTTTCTTCTTTTATATAGTTTTCATTTGTTCTCATGTATGTATATATAATATATGGGGTTTTAATTCAGTCACACAATGCACCTGAATTTGAGTAGTAGTGAAATGTGTGATAATATACTGTTGATTTATATTGCATCAAAGTTGCACACTAAAAATAAATCCACATGGACAGGCATAGGCAACACAACAAAATAATTTGCTACTGTTTGCAAGGATTTTTGCTTTGCCTGTGAACAGAACATTTAATATAGTTTACATTTGGTTTACATTTTTGTATACTGATATACGTTTAGAAATATGTAACATTTACTACTACAATATAGTAAATGTTCTATATGTTAATAAAAAAAGCAGCATTTATGTATTTCAGTCAGTATTTTGAATGTTGGTTATATACACCAAAAAAACATTCTAACATTTAGCTGTTGCAATATAATCATTCTTAACTATGAAGGTAAATGTTATTGTTCCCACTGTATAGCTTGGGAAACTAAAAAGTGGAGAAACATCCATATGCGGGCTTTCATTTGGTTTGTATGGAGAGAATCCAGGGTTCCAAGTGAGCCAGTTTTGTCTGTTCTTCCCTTTTTCTGCAGGGTTTGAAGTCAGCCTCTAGAAAGGGGTTATGTGACCATTCACATTATTTGTAGGGACCTGTTCAGATTTGATTTTAAATTCTAACCTGTAAGGCATGCATTTTCTTACTTGCTCCTTTGCACGTAAGGAGGTTCAGTTGCAGATTCAGTTAGTCACTTGAGTATGTAGTACCCAAAGAGAAGGCAGGAGCCCTGTTATCCTGCTTCATAAATACACACCATTTACAGAAGTTACAAATTTATTTGCAGAAGCTTGTAGTGACTTGAGAAGAGTAAGAAGTTACCAAGTGTAAGATCATTGTCTCAAAAGTCCATGTAAATATAGTGTTGGGCAGAGTTTATGCAGTCAACCAGTTAATGCTAAAAATAAGGTTGTGTTTCTTGCTCAGGAAAACAGAGCTGCTTCATTCAACAGATATTTTTCATTCACTAACAAATAAGATTTTCTTACTAATTTTTAACACTGTGGTCAATACAGCTAAGAGACAGAGAGATGAATTCTGTTCTGGCTCATGCATTGCCAGCAGACTTGGAAGTAAATCTAATTATTGGGGTTTTTTGCTATTAGTACATCCATGCAAGCCTGAAAGAATGGATCTGGACTCTGGCTAGGCTGTTTGTACAGGACTGGCAGGTAGGAAAATCAGATTTTCTCCAGTGCGCAAGTATGTGAAAGACACTGAAGCAGTACAGAGACATTTCTAAAGCAAAACCTCTCTTAGATTTTTTAGAATAGCTATCAAGGTGTGATTTCAGGGAGAGGAATTATTTATGGCTTACAGTAATAGTGACACTTGGCTTAAAGAACACTGAAACTTACTGGCTAAAAATATCAAATAGTCAACCCTGCCGTTCCTCAGTCGGATTCTCTTGATTCATTAAGCAGGGAATTCTTATCCTCTTTGGCAGTTCAAGATCCTGTTTCTTCACAGTGTTCTGCCCATCAGAGGCTTTTGCCCAATTGTGCTATGTATATGATGGCATAGAGTACAGAACAAAACCATGCAATCTTTATAGTCTGTTAAGCACACATATAATTTCTTAAAACACCCTGTGTGGAACTATGTGCTTAGTAAAGCTCAAGTGCTTCTGTCTGTTGGAATCAGACATCAGTTGCACCTCTGTATGTTTACTGTGACCATTTTACTTGCTGAAACGCCATCAATACACGTAGAGCTTTACAAAGCACAGAAGTACTTGCCCCTAGTCTGCAAAGTGTATTTTCTGATGTTTTCCCTCTGAAATCCCTCCTTCCCAACCATTTTTCTGAAACAGCTCATAAAAACCAAGTGCAATGATGTTACAGAAATCTCACAATGAGGTGCTGAGAGTTGGGTTTGGCAAAACCAGTAATTTTCTAAACTGATTCAGAATCCATATTAACATTATGTCTCAAATTTTTAAAGGTATTATTTTTGCTTAAACTGTAGTATTACAGAAGAAGCAAGAAGCATTGTACACATGTTCAGACCTAAGTGCTCTTGAATTCTACTTCCTTTAATTTGCATACCTCTACACAAGACTAGACAGGGTTGTAAGTGAAGTATGTTGCTCATACTGTGGGATGACAAAGTCAGTGCTGTCTATATTTAGCTACAGTAGCAAGTGATTTCAGTTCAGCTTCAGTCTTAAGTTTTTCCATTCAGGGTATATTTGGAGCATGTTACTTGTATTTCTTCCTCCATTTTACCTGGGACATCTTTTACCCTAATTAAAATTATTTCCTACACTAATTCTTGATCTTCTTTTCTTTCTTTGTATTTTTGTGACCTGCTCATCTTCTTGCTTAGCAAATGGAAATTCTAGCAGTAAGTGACGGTTCTTGATTTATCACATACTTAACCATGCCAGTCACTGAACTGGTCTCCATCTGTCTCGTTCATTTGTGACATAGTGATGTCTTGTCCTAGACTATTACAAAAATGCTGTGTGCTTCAATTTTGCATCGTCTAACCCATTGAACTGTTGGTCCTTCATAGATAGTAGGATTCTGTTAGTAAAATGTTACAGAAGATTATTCCAGTAGCATTAGCTTTTATGTCTGTATGTAAAGTAGTATTAACACTGTCTGCACTTACTAGTGTTTTAGACACATAAAAATGGAAGCAAGATAGTGCATAAGTTAATGCTGCTGCTTCATTTCCTTAAGAATATATCATGTTTTCTCCTAAAATAGAATCAGAGCTACCTTTATAAAGGAAAAATTATTCTTGCTTCCAAAAATAAAATTGCTCTGCTCTTTCTCCATGAGGCAGTTGTAAGCTAAAGGCCAGGTTATATACTGTGCTTACATATTTATATTAATGATTTTGGAAGATTTCATACTTACAGACCACAACTGCTTCTCGTGGATATTAGATTTTGAATTTAAAACAGTAAAATGTCAACAATACAAGTAAGTGATCTATGAAACTCTTATCTTGGGAACATGAGTTTTCAAAATGCCTTTTCAGTCACTTCACATCCCACTCCGTGCCCCTTCTTGGAAATGTAACTTCTTCTTAAAATGGAACTTTAAACCTATATAAGAGAGGCAACCTACCTGTAAATCTAGAATGAATAAATGAAGCTTTCCTCTGCTTTTCATTAGCTTCCTGCTACATTAGCTTCTAAATCTTTTTGGTGTTTTCTTCAGTAACAAAATAACTACTTTTAATCTTGCAAATTCTGTACTGAAGAAGTTGTCAATTACTGTCTCATGTATTGGATAGTAGATGTTTTCCACTTCCTGAATATAATAATGTTGCTTACATTTGTAGGAGCTGGAGTTGTGTCGGAGGCTATACAAGTTGCATTTCCAGTTGCTGCTTCTGTTCCAAGCCTATTGCAAACTCATCAGCCAAGTAAAAACAATAAAAAAAGAAGCAGAGGTAATTAAAACCATGCCATTTAGCTAGTAATTGTTGACATTTTAAAGCAAATCCATTTAAAATATATTTTTACAACATTTTAATCAGTGGGATATCTTTTTAGAAGCGGAAGGAGGGTATGAGCTGTTTTTTGTATAACCAATTAATAAAAGGTTTAAGTAGAGCTCACAAGAATTTTCTGAGATGTTCAATTATCTGTGTTGATTTTGTACAGCTTGAAAGCTCTTAAATAGGCAGGAATGCAGGGAGTCCAGTGATGAGGATCTGAAGTATTTCAGTAGCACTCCTGGTGTCTTCTAATCAAGCTACAATCAGGGCACTCCATTCAACAGCGTTCTGTGATGAAGCCCCTTTCCATCATGCCAGTGTTTCCTACTGCAAACACCGTCATTTGCTTTCAGCTGATTTATTGAACTGTGTCACTTCAGCCACCATTCAATCACTCTGCAATCTTGGCCCACATCCTACATGCAGTTAGTAATGTGTCCTAGACATCTTACGCCTGATCTGTTGTACAACTGTAGAAGTAAAATGTGTCCTTCAGAGGTGCACATATACATATATGACATTAATTAACCTGAAATGCATTATGTGATTAATAATGGCTTCTGAAGGCTCTCCTCTGGGTCTGTAATGAAATCAATAGAGGCAGCAAGAAATATAAAAAAACAGGCCTGGTCTTGCTGTGCTATGGAGGAAAATGCAAAAGCTTTGTGAAAGTCACTGGGTTTTTAGTAGATTAAGGAAATCCGATGCATGTTTTCTCACTTAGACTTCCAGGGTTTTGTAGGGGCTGCAAATGAGCAAGTTAATTTCTGTCTGGGGAATGTTGTGGAAGGTCAGCATCACAACTGTCCCGCCTTTTGCCTTAGTCATGAAAAATCATATTCTGATTGCTGGCCTTGTCTTTTACTCATACACTGGAGCTAAAGCTGAAGATAGTGTATATACAGGCTGCACTAGTTATTCTGTTGGGTTACCAGTCTTCCAGCTTTCTTACTCATGTTTAAGTTGTCCTGTAATAACACAGTTGCTTCCGTACTTTTCCAAAGTGTTTAATTCTTCTTGTCAGTTTAATTGTTATTAAGTGATGTGGGGAGAAATGTATTTTTTGACACAAATTTTAAAAAGAAGTGTATTTTTTGACACAAGACCTAACTAACATGGAAACTTCATCAGGAGAAAGCCCAGATACCTGACCACGCATGCCTCAGCCATTAAATTAACTGTATACGTAGGCAGCAAATATTTGGATGTACTTTTTCTGCCTCTCAGGTAGTGGTTGCAAAGAGGAGAAAAACTGTAAGTCTGAACTGCTGAAAGTCAATTTGGCTGAAAATAATTTTAACTAGAAACAGTAACTCTTGTATCTGTTTTAGGTCATAAACATGTCTGACGAACTTGCTCTTTTGGAGAGCTGTCTGAAGGAGGCTGAGGCTGCATCTGACAGTGGTATTGAAGAAATTGAAATTGCAGAGGCTTCCCAAGCTAGCACAGAAACGGCTATTCACTCTCTCATTGAAACCCTGAGAGACAGGGAGTTTGTGTCAGCTGTAGCACAGGTCAAGGTTTTCAGGTAAGTGCTTAAGGACTGCTTTCAGACCTGAGTTTGCTAATTGGCCTTTTTAATTTAAAGGTAGGGATAGGTGCTATTCCAGGGTTATTTTCAGCTCTTGCTAGATGTCCTTATTGAAAAGGACAAGCACTGTCACTTCATTACAGCTTGTTCATATGCATTTCGCAATTTAAAATGAAAGGCAATTCTAGTAGTACTTGTTCTTTTAATTTCTGAGAAAATTAGCTGTTAACTATCAGGACTCTGAAGAAGAAATACTGACCTTGCGCTTTCCTGTGTCTTCTGCTCAAATGTCTGTTTAAAGAACTTGTAAACATGCCAATTATTTGTAATGTCTAAATCCAAATTGTGTTTACAGATCTATTTGGCCTCATGACATCTTCGGCAGTTCTGAAGATGACCCAGTTCAAACACTGCTGCACATATACTTCCGTCATCAGACGCTTGGTCAGACTGGTAGCTTCGCAGTAGTAGGCTCCAACCAGGACATGTCTGAGGCCAGCTCAAAGCTGATGGAACTGAATCTAGAAATTCGAGAGTCTCTACGCATGGTGCAATCCTCTCAGCTTCTAGGGAAGATCAAACCAGGAATCAATATTGTGAGCACTGGATTCTGAACAGCTGTCATTTAGAAAGATGACGATGAAGATGCTTCAGACTATTATTGAGCACCTTTCATGAAAGAAAATAAGAAAATAAGAAAAAAAGAAACCTCCAGCCAACCAACAGTTTCATCACAGCAAGAAATGGTTTCATCAAAAGTGAAAACCTGAGAATCGAAGTGAACGTCTTACTTGACTGCTCTTTCTACACAGTACCTGTGTGGCAGTAGTATTTTTTTATTAAATTTATGTATAAAAACTACATGAAAGGAAAAGGGCTTAAATGTAATGCATACATATGCATTATTTTCTGTTGTAACTCCTGTATAGTTCTGTTGTAACAGAATTATAAATGGCGTTTGCAGTAACAGCCTCTATAGGTTGAATCAATATTGCAGGTAGGATGAGGCTAAAATCAAGGCTGGGTTATTTTGGCTGAAGACCTGCAAGGCTTCCTGGCTTTCCAGCAGTAGTAAATATAATCAGCTAACACCTAATGAGACACTTTGCAAGGTCATGAAGAATGTGTGGTCAAACAGGAGTAGAATGACTTAAATGACTGCAAAACCCATTGACTTCTCAATGTTTTATTTGCTTTTGTTGTCTGTAATAAGGAAATGATGTGTGTGAGTTAGAATGTATGGCTATGTGACAGTTGTTTTTTGAAGGTATGGATGATTGTTAAATAAGGTCTCAGAGCATGCTTAAAAGAGCTGCAAGATTATTTTTGAAGAAATTTTATTTTATTAGATCTAATCCTCATAGTGTGTAAATGTTAGGACATTTAATAATATTTTAAACTGGGATTTCCCAGTGTTTCTAAAAGAAATAATATATCTGTTAACTTTATTGGAATGCTGCTCAGTTCTCTGATCAGTGCTTATGTTACAAATATTGATAACAACTAACCAAAAAGTAGCTGCCTGCAGAGACTTTAAAATGTATATTAAAGATATATGCTGCCCATCAGCAATTCTCATTAGAAGTTAACTTATTTTATTCTGTATATATTCTGGAAACTGTATAGTGCAAAACCAGTATTTTTCTTGTAAATCTGTGCAATGCACTGTTAAGACAGTACATGTATAAAGCTATGAGGGGAAGGGGGGGTTCTCCCTGTCAGTAGTCACATACATTACTTGCAGTCTGCATAGTCTGCAGGGTTCAAAGAGTTTGAATGCACGTATATGCAGCTTCATGACTCAACTTAAGCCTAAGGAATTGGGACTATATAGAAAAAAAGACTGACTACCAAAACATGCAAACAGGCAATATACTCGTAGTTCAGTGTCAGCATCTGTAGCATAAAACAAACTGGATTCTGTTGAAACCAATAGCATTTCCTAGAAAAAAAAAAAAAAAAAAAGAAAAAAAAAAATCAAGAAAACCCAGAAAAGAATGTAGTCCCATGATTCCTGTGATTTGAGAGGAACATCAGTATTTTTATATACATCTCTTACCCACTGTGATTTTTTTTTTTAATGGGCTCTAATTCCAGAGTTTAGAATGTAGAACTGAAATTCTTAGCTCTGCCTTTTATGGGGAATTGGACCCCACTAGAAATGTAATTATGCTGAAATGCATTAACTGAAGGCACTGTGCACGCTGTTGGACTGCTGACAGTAGTTATGTTATCCTAACAAGCTCTGTAACTGGTCAAGGCACATCCATAATCACTGTATTTTTTTTCCCCTGTCCCTGATAAAATTGAATTATTTTGATGGTTTTGTGGTACTGTAGATGGTGTTCTTAATTATTTAATAAGTATTTACAGGGGATAAGTAGTTTTATTTAGGGGGTGCATTACACTTCTATTTACATCATCTTTTACCAGCTTTTTTTGTAAAAATAAAAAGACATTGTATCTGTCATTTTGTGTATTTTTACAAGCTAGAGTTTAAATACTTTAGCTAAACAGACTAAACACTGGCAATAGAGGCTGGGGTGCCCTGAAATCATGAGGTTTCCTTTATGCCCTGTCAATGACAACAGCATTTTTCTAGGCATCATCTGAAGCTGTTACAGGATTTCTCATGCAACTCAAACTTGAATTTGTGTACATAATTCCTTATGTTATACATCTTCCTCCACGGACAATGGCTAGTGGAACCTGCCCTGCGCAGCAAAATCATGCTACCTGACTGTCTCTCGTACTGCTTTAACTCTGTGAAGTTTTCCCAAGATTACTCACTCATTCCTAATTACTTCATAACTGCTACCCTACATTACCTGGTGCCAGCTCTGTGCCAAATCTGAAGCAATGGTTAAGATGGTAAGGCTTGTCTAGAAACAAGCAAAACCTCAGACATCTGTAAAAGCAGAGCAAATACAGCACTGACTGAGCTAACGCATACAAAAGAATCTCTTCATGAAAAAGCTATACAGGGCAAGTTCAAGACACCTTTGAAGAACTGGCAGCACAAGAGCTGTTTGCATAGTCACATAGGTCATGAGTAGCTTTCCTTGTTTCTGTTGAGTCCAGGAAGCAGTACCCATGATACACAGTGTACACTGTCAAGGACATGACAGAGCAGTAAGGTGAAAAAGGATACAGAACTGTACTTCAGCATCAAGCAGTAAAAGCTCCAAATATATATTTAAGACAAATGGCATGTAGAGCTACACCTACTGCAGAACACTCCAGGATGAGGAAATCTTGTTTAATATTGCTGTGCACTGCACTCAACTCCTCTGAGCCTCAAAACCTTGCTATCTGCTGCTTGGAACTTTCAGCAGCAGCTTGCTTAGACTAGTTGCAGTGCACACCACTCAGCTCAGATAAGCCAGGCCTGTTCTGCTTCTTATCAAATAGAAGCAACTGCTGCTTTGACTGCAGTTAGCAGGGATGACAACTCTTACATTGTACTAAGTTTCACTTTGAGCTATTACTAATTGCATAAGCATCATCATATTCACAGCAAGTAATCCTCAAAGCAGTGCTTGCAAAGACATCTGTATAACTAGGAAGCACCTGACCATTCATTTTGCTATGGATTGCCATATGACTTCACACTGACATGGTACGGATCTCAAGTTCTCAAACTCATTACCAAGGTCCACAGACACATCACAGCTGGTCCCCACACTGCATCCATCAGGAACAGCCTGCAGCTGCCTGTTAGAATGGGGAAGGCAAATGAGAAAACATATTGAAGAGCATCCTTAGAGGGAAATACATCCCAGATAACAACTGCAACCACAAATTGAGGTGGACTGTGGGTAGATCACTACAGAGGGGGCCTCAGCTGTGTATCTCCTTAAGCTGGAGACTTGTCACTGGTCATTACTGTAATTACAGGCGAGTTAAAAGGCACATAGGCCTGCAGCAGAAACTGCCCAGCCGCAGTTGTATTTTGCAAGCCCAACAGGGCAAGGATGGAACTGTGGAAATCTGAGTGAGCTGCTGAAGCAATGATTTAGTCCCTTTTACTGTGATACAGGGGAAACTGTTTCAGGTAGAAGCATGAAATTAACTAGTACCCCATTCAGGGGTGTGACAGGTCTTGTTCCTGGATCATCTCATGCTGCTGTGATAATGAATAGAGCAGGAATAAGTAACATCACTTGCAATAAATATTGGTGCCGAGGCATTAAGCCTTAGTTATTGCTGCAAGTTCAAGGGGCATGTTAAGCTACAGCAGAAATCTACAAGAAGATGATTTAAGCCTACAGAATTAACACTCGCTGTAAATGGGCATCTGTTAGTACAAGGACAATGTCAGCCTACCTTGCCATACACACTAGCTTCTATTTAGAGATGTGCAACCACCTGACACAGGACTCAGACTGGTTCCCTTTCAGTCTTTAATAATAGAGTCAAGTAGGCTAGGTACAGCTGTTGATTAAGTTTGTTACAGCCAAGATAAATCAGTCCTTCCAAATAGAAGCTACCTCAAGAACTCTGCAGAAGACTGTGCATTATTATGCTCAATTTTGAATTAACTTTATTAGTATCCTCAAAAAAAAACCCAAAAAACCACCCCCAATACCAGCTTTTCCTCTAAGTTCATCCAATTCCTTTGCTATAAGGTAGACTGGGATTGTAGATTTTACTAGGTTGTGAATCTGCTCAGATGGTGATGCCATAGTCCCAGAGCCAGCTTTTAACACCTTGCAGAAGTGTTGTGTCCCTAGAGATCATTACCACTGGCAGTACCAACAGGCCTGAGAGAGCACCATGTGGGAGTAACTCTGCTGATGCTGCCAGTACTACCCAACCCCAGAAGTACAACTGCTAGTTGCAAACCCAAACAGGCGTGACTGGGAAAAGATCAAACTCACAGAGACATCTAAACCATAACTAGATCAAGCTCTAAGTGCACAGCTGCTGCACATCACTGTGGGTACAGGAGGAAGCCAGGCCGATGCAGCACCATACTTCAAGCCTTTGAAACATCGCTCCTCTTGATAACTTTGTGGAGGTAAAGACGGGCAACTCATTCACCAAGAGACCATAAGAGGAGTGATTCCCTTCCCCAGCAGTTTGTGAGAACTGCCCCTGAACAATGCATTAACCACAATCTTTAGCTTTAGTCTACAGAAAGGAACACCAGCTTAGCTAAATACACACCAGCTGCAGAAGCAACCTAGCCTTTACAATTCATTTCTCACTGATTTGCTAGTGATAAAGAACAGGTGCAGAGACTTTCCACAGAGAATACTAAGTGTGCACAGTAAGTGAGTCCTGTTACATGTTTGATGCTCTACCACCTTTGATGTTAGCTTTGAATGTTTGATTAGTTCAAGGAGAAGAGCAGTAACAAGCATTCTTTCCCACCTCAGATTCTACAAGGTCTCAAGTCAGCTGCTGCAAGAGACCACTGCTGACTTACAAAACCTTTTTTGCAGGCTCTTCCCCTGTGCAAGTTACAGAAGCTGCAACAGGCACTCTCTGAGCTGGGCACAAACCCACCTGATCGTCTCACCGTGCTTTGCAATATCTTTATTTGCATGCTTTCCCCACCTACACCTCATTAAGTGCCTTCAACAACACCACCACCAAAACCAAAAGCCAATCTGCTCTGCTTGCAGTTTCCTGTAAGAGCCCTCAACAAAACCAAAGCCATCCACTCAGATGATGTATTTGAAGCTGAACGTGCTATCGCAGGACAGGCGCTTCCCTTTGCACCTCCCGCAGAGGTCCTGGCGGTGCGGCCGCTTGGGGTCCACATGGCGCATCTTCACCGGGCAGGTGCACCGCGTCTGCTTGCAGCTCTGCGGGAGGAGGCGGCGGTCGGCGGCCGGGAGAGGGGCGGCCCGGGGCG
>JANRGW010018226.1:0-16070 GCA_024733675.1 Psilopsiagon aymara | reverse complement strand
AGGGAGATGGGCGGGGCCTGGCGCGCCGTCCCGCCTCTTCTCTGCCGGTTTCCCGCCCTTCCTCCCCGCACCGCCGGGGTGGGCGGGGCAGTCCGCAGCGGACTCTCGGGGGCCCCGCGCTGCATGCCGGGACGTGCCCGTGCCCGTGCCCGTGCCCGTGCCCGTGCCCGGCTGCCGCCTGCGGGGGGTGAGGTCGGGCAGTGTTGTGGGCTGCAGGGAAGCGGCCTGTTGGGCCGGGGTGTGTTGTATCGGCCTTGCCTGCACGGCGGGTCCCGGGTGTCTCTCCCGGGTAGCTGCTGAGGCAGCACGGGCTCTGCTTCCCAAGACTCCGGCATTGCAGTTGATTTTCGGTAAGCCTCCCTGTTCCTACATTGGAGTGCCCCTGGCCGCTCTCCAGTAGCCTGCGGCTAGTGCTGGCTGCCAGGGCCTCTGGCCTCTAGCTATCAGGTGTTTAGAATTACATACAGGCAAAAAAAGTCCTCTCACAGGCAAGTGGTACATGCAAAGAGTTTGTTCGTGATTTTCGTAGTCGTGTGATTGCGGAATGGTTTGAAAGGGACCTTAAAGGTACCTGATTCTACCTTGCACTGGCACAGGCAAGGACAGCTTCCGCTAGACCCGTCCAACCTGGCCTTGATCCTTGCCAGGGATTGGGCAGCCACAGCTTCTCTGGACAACCTGTGCCAGCTCCTCGCCACCCTCACAGGGAAGAATTTTTTCCTAATCAATGTACCATCTTTCAGCTTAAAGCCATTGCCCCTGGTGCTGTCGCTGCTGTCCCTCCTAAAAAGGCCCTTTCCAGCTTTCCTGTAAGCCCCTTCTAGGTACTGGAAGGCTGCTATGAGGTCTCCCCTGAGCTTTTTCCAGGCTGAAGAACCCCAACTCTCTCAGCATAATATGATTTTTTCATAGAAAGTAGTTTGATGCATGGTTGGAGGAAAGGATGTGGTGCTTCAGTAGGTTGTGTTAGTCGTATAGCTTGATTCTAACCAGAGATTAAACCAAAATACTTCAAAGGTCATTACCAAGAGCACCCAATGGCTTGAAATGCAGCAGAAGTTTTGTGGCTAGGCTGCAAGAGAGCGCAGCATTTGTGACAAGTCCTGGAGACGAGGGCATGCTCTGAAATGGCTGTCTTGGGCAGTTGTGTATGTTTATATCTTATGTGAACTGCACTGAGAGATGGCATTCTAAGTTTGTTGGCTAGTCGCCGGTAGTGCCTGAAGTGCTCTCTGAGGTTTCCAAGGATACTGCAGAGCACGTAAGTTAGAGCAACCCAGAACAGACAACTCCCATAAGCGTGTCTGAAAGGAATGTTTAATCACCTGTGATTTGAAGGCCAAGGGCCAGTTTCCTTGTGCCCTTTGGAGATTGCATTTCATGTGTGTATAAATCAAACAAACAAACGAAACCTTAGTCTTAATTCCAGAATACATATGTCAAAAATAAGGTCAGTAGACTATTCACTGGCCCATCTGTGATATTGTTATCCTGCTCCAAATCAAAGGAAGCTTTGGGAAAATGAAACATTTCATTTGCATTTGCCTGAGAAGCAAGAGTGAGTCACAGCCTTTTTCTGAAGCTTCTGTATTGACTAGCATCCTGTTCTTGGAGGCTGAAGTATTTGAGGAAGATCTCTGGCAGTCCAGACATTCTCTGGTCATTGACGAAGCAGCCTCATAAATGTGGGAGAATCAAGGTTACATCTTGAATACTCACAGTTGTTAATAAAAGGAGGAAATTATGGCTCAGCAGCCAAAGGAAGGACCATATCTGTGTTCTAAAGCTAAGGGTGATGTGTGCTGTACATCTTGGAGAGCAGTGTTCTTTTCTATTACTGCAGATATAGGCAACAGATCAAAGACATAATCTGGAAGATTTGGTTATACCCTATGTGAGAAGTAGCCAAGCAAGCAAAAGATACACTGGAGGAGGATATGCAGTCTCTTTCTGTTAAGTATTCAGAAACATTTTCAGAAGAATGTAAGCAGCAAGCAATCCAATTTTGTCTTTAGTAGTGCATGAAAGAAAAATTAAAAGAATGAAAGTGCAGCAGTAGATATGTATCTCACTGTATCCCCAGGCTTAAGAGAGTTAAAAATAGATTCATGTTCATTTTCTCATCAGCCAAAGAGTCAGTCTTAGTATTTCTCATCAGCCAAAGATTTAGTCTTTTCAGATATGCTGCTGTAGAACCTGAGGTCTTTGAAAGCAGTATTAGCCTGGCTAGTAGCACAGGGGCAAGCCGGTGTGATTTAAATCAGGTATTAGGTAAATGTAATACTTGTGAGCTGGCTGAAAACTAGTTTGAAAATCACTGAGCTGCAATCAAGTTTCTGACAGGCCTCTTTGCATGCAGCAGAAAAGCTGTACCATAAGCTTTCAGCTGCTGTTATATTACACAAAAAAATGTACCCTTACAGAAAAACCTGAAGGATATAGCAGTTTTTCAGAATCACATTATCACAGAGCACTGACTAGCCTTCATAGTAACTTCTTGGTTTGGGGGAAGACATGCCTAACTTGCCATTTGTAAAAATAAGAAGGGCAGGCTTTTCAAATGTTGAAAATCATTCCTAAGGGTGGTTAAAAGAAACACAGCTCTAATTTCTACCAAATAAACCAACAACAACAAAAAACCCTCAAAGGCCTAAATTGTCTTTTGAGCAGGGTTTGTGGTGTGGTGTGTGCTATATCACCAAGCAGAAGTGGGTTAGGTAGCACCCAGTCAAGCTGACCAGTGGTTGATTCCCGCTGTTTAAGAAGATGACACGTTTGCAAGCAACTGAAAGATCTACTGGGGAGTGTGCTGAGCTGTCTGAAGGGAAGGGAGCTGCTGCCACGCTGCTGCTACGCTGCTGCTGAGGACGCGGCTCTTCAAATCATGAGGATCCTATTGCTATCATGGAAACTGCACACTTTAGAGGCCTAGTTAACCTTACCAACAGGTTGTTGAAAGCAGCAGTTACTCAGCTGACAAACTGAATTAATACAAAGCCAAAGCTTTTCAGGAGCCACAAGCGTTTTATCACTAGTGAGCTGAAATGTAAGGTTAGGAATTTAGTTGATGTCCTATTTTTTACTCAAAAATTTGATCAAGCACCAGAACTTTTAGGGCAGGGAATACTTTGAGTCATTGCTATCCCTGGACAGTTTCCAAGTAGTGATATTTAATGAGATCTTGAATTAGTGAGGATTGGAGAGTAGGTTTGCAGACTTCAGGAGTTACTCTGTGCTTTTTCTGCCTTTCAGTGTCATTTCCCTGGGCCTGTTTCTTATGGTTCTCAGACATGATCTCAGTTTAGGCCAGTGTTGGGAGATCAAGGAAACTACGGAATCCAAATTCAGCATGAAAGGCGGCCTGGCTAGGCAGATCCATACATAACTGATGCAGAGCCAGGCTGGTGAATCCCTATAGAACTGCACGTATGCGCATGTATGAGGTGGATTAGTAATTGTTGCATATCAAAGTTTGGGTCCTCTGCGGACTCAATATTTTGAACCCCTGCAAAGTGATCTCACCCAGTGCTGTCTAAATTGTTTTCTGTGTGCTGATACTGTGAAAAAAGAACAGAAATACTCCTCTAAGTGTTTGTACAAACATTCCAGGACCTAGTATGTGACTGACAGCATGCTGCAGGCTGAACTGAAATTTTATCCTTCTGGATCTAAGTCTTTGAACTCCTTGGGTAAACTAGTTGTTGTACAAAGTGGTTTTGAAAAAACCAGATTTTATCTGGGAAGCCTGATTTTAAGTTTGACCAATTTGAAACAACTGCTGTTGCAAGATGATTTCTGTCCAAATACAAGACTATTAGTTAACCAGCTTTACAATTCCTTATGGTAGTTGAGGTGAAGGGGGGAGGGGATATTAAACAGTATGCTTCAAAGCAACCATAAGGAGTACTTTTAGGTTCCTGAAATTGGTGTTGAGTATTGTGCTTAGCACAGCTATGATGGACAAGCATTTTTAATAGGTTTCTGTTGGTAGTATGATTCAAATCTTAATGTGGGCAAGCCGAAAGGCAATGTCTGTTTGTTGTTAGTGGGAGGTTTTTTTTCTGGCAAAAGCTTTAAGAGTATTTTTGACAGTCTGTGTGAAGTGAAACAAGAAGCAGGCTGCATGAAAGCACTGTTGACTCTTTGTGATGGCTTAGTAGGAATGAAATATCCACTCAAAAGCATCCTTCCTAGTAACAGTTGTATCTGCACTAGAAATTCTGGAAGTGCCTACCCGTAACAGCTTTGATATTAAAGATTTGTGGTAGTTTCAAAGGACAGGGAGTTTCATGGTACAGCAAAACCAGTATATCTGCAGTGTGTGTGATAGCACATCCATTTTATGGAGGAAAACTGTATACTTTGTATATTTATGCTGGCTCTAAAGTGAAGAATTTTCTGCAACCAAATATTATTGCAGTTGTAGAACATGTGGAGCTATTACTATGTGGTAAGCTTTATAAATGTGATAAAATGAACGTGTAATATAATCTCTCACTTGCTGCTGAGAGGACCTAGTAGTTTTAATGTAAATCAATCTTCCCTTTAAAAGAGTCATTCATAAAATTTAATCTTCTCCCTCTCAGCTAAACAAGTATACTGGCAAAGTTAGTTCGTCTGTTAAAGTGAAAGGCAGAAGGAACTTCAGGGAGTAGAAATCATATTGGTAGTACTCAAAAATCACTTTTTGAAAGCTTAGATGATACAGACCCCTTCCTTCCCAATCTAAACAAGCCATTGTAGTAGGAAATTCTAAATTTGACTAATAAGAATTTTACTAAGTTTTATGAAAGTTTTCAGTAGTTTCTGTGGTAGATAGAAAAGAGTTTGCAACAAGAGATAATTGGAGCAGTTCTGTCTTACAGGCTGAATGATTTGGGAGTGGTGGTGCTTGCAGTTCTCTTTAGTGGTTTACAGGGTGATTAGACAACTTGTTTGTTTACAGCAACCTTATTCTTACAACCTCCACCCAAGTATATGGGATAGGGAACATAATCCTAATCATAGATAGAACAATCGGTAGCTTTGAAAGTGCAAAGTTTTTAAATAATACTTGGGGTTTTCTTTAAAGATGAAATAACTATTTATAATGAGATATAATGACTTTCTGTGATACTTAGTATCTCATAATTATACAAAATTTTATCAAATGGTATCAAAAGTCATATTTTCATAGAGGACAAGAGTGAAAAACTCCAGTCATCATACTTTGAGATTCCTCAAAATACTGATCTATAAATAAGATGCCTTCTTGGCTCTGAACCCAGTATACTGAGCTGAGAAGCAATATCAAGACTGTAGTGGAGCACTGCTAGGTATTTTTCAGGGAAAGAGGAAGCAATATATTTAGCCACATCTACAATTCAACTCAATCAAGAACATCTGTAACGGCAAGGAAGCCACAAACCACAGAACAAGTACTGAGATTGGAGAGAAGAAGTACCTACATCTAAAAAAAGGAAATCATAGTTCCTGTAGGAGTGAATAGAAGCTTCCTTCTGATTAATCAGTGGAATGTATGACAAGAAAAGAGTTCAGAAGGTTTTAACTAGTCTTGGAGGTTCCATCCTCTTTATCCCTGATGTACTGGTTGAGAAATTGATAGTCTGACAATTGTGGTCCATCTGCCAGATCACACCAGGCCTATACTAAAATAATTTGAATGTATGGAAAACGATTTATATGAAGAAATCTGGATTGCCTTTTGGGTGAAAAGAGTGAGTTGTAGCTTTTGACCACTGTATTGGGTTTGCATGGCAAGCTTTTGGTAGCAAAGGATTGAAGGGGTGTCATCTGTGAAAACCTGCTAGAAACTTCCCCTGTATCCAACAGAGCCAGTGCCAGCTAGCTCCAGGGCGGACCCAGTGCTGGCCAAGGCTCAGCCCATCAGTGACAGTGGTAGCATCTCTGGGATAACATGTTTAAGAAGGAGAAATAACTGCTGCACCACAGAAGCCAGAAAGAGGAGAAAGAACATGTGAGAGCAGCAACTCTGTAGGCACCAGGATCAGTAAAAAGGAGGGGAGGAGATACTCCAGGCATTGGAACAGACTCCTGCCAGGACCTTTGGCCCTATGGAGAGAGGAGTCCATGGTGGAGCAGGGGAAGAAAGGAGGAAAGAGGGACAAAGATGATGTTTGCTGAACTGAACACAACCCTATTCCTTGTTCCCCTCTGCCACTGGGAGAAGGAAACAGAGAAATCTGGAGTGAAGTTGAGCCCAGTAAGAAGGGAGAGGTGGGGGAAAGTGCCTCTACTTTTGTACTTATTTCTCATTATCCTACTCCAATTTGATTGGCAGTAAATTAAATTAATTCCCCCAAGTCAAATTTGGTTTGCCTGTCATGGTAATTGTTGTCCTTATGATAAGCTTCTGTCAACCCACAAGCCTTTTACTATATATTTTTTCTTCTCATGTCCAGCAGAGGAGGGGAATGGTAGGGCAGCTTGGTGGTACCTGGCAGTCAAGGTCAGCTCACAGCAACCACTTAACTTTTTTATGTGTGATCCTGGTATTTCCCATAAACGTATAAGCTGTTGTTCCTTTCATCTGAGAGAGGAAAACTTTGAACACTGGATGAGTCACTCGTATTTCCAGTACGTTTCCAGGCCATCTGACCCCTGCAAGATTCTGCAGGGCTTATGTCATTGCATTATGTGCTGGCTGAGATGAGCCTCACAGGCTATTGTAAGCACAGCCAGCGCTGACCTTGGGTCATACTTTGGATGGTAAAATTTATAAATACATTCTCTAAAAGGCTAAGAATAGATTGAGCAATGGGCCTATATTACTCAATTGTGTGATTAAGGGGCAAGTATACCATTTCTAGCCAACATACAAGAGGTCTTAGCTTGAATCTGATGAATTTAATCTGTTAAGGTTGCAAAAATATTCACTTGGCCAAGAAAGCATCAGAATTTGTTTCCATTGTTTGTGACTTCAAAGCTATCTTAATCAGACAAGGAATTTGATCTCCAATCAAGACAACACCTTCAGGGAGTGACAGGAAATTTGGTTTGGTTTTTTTCATGTCCAATTAATCCTCATTGCTTTCTCTCTGTTGCTTAAGATTCTAAGCATGATCAGTTATCAGATCAAGTATCTGATTTATAATTACAAGAACACTGTCCTTTTTTTTTCCCCGCCAAAATATTTTGGTTTGTCATTCTGCCCCTCCTTCATACAGGTCAGGGAAACACATGAATACCTACTTTATTTTTCTCTTTATTATTTTCTCTTTATTTCTATCTTTATTATTTCCTCACTGTCTCAAGGATGCCCTGTGTGTTTGGAGTGCTAACCTCAACACAGAATCTAGTGGATCTCCAGCCTGCAAGTAGTCTACCTGCTAGTTCAGCTATATGCTTCTAAATTCCTAAACTGCTTATGTTAAAGCTGCCTTGTATTTGTGCAGGTTTCAGTCACACCTGTGGCTGCAGTGCAGACTTAAAGTCTCTGAAGGGCAACATTAGAAAATTAATCTTTTGTTGTCACAACAGCAACAGAGTACTAAGATAGAGGCAGAGACACAAGGTAGACTAACACCATTATTAACAGATTTTGGAACATAAAAAGTGTTAGGCTTGTATGATGTTTACCAAGCACAGAGTGTTTTCCTAGACATTTTGAAATTCTGTCTCCTAGTAAACCACAAGTCAACAGGCTACAGCAAAAAGCCTTTCAGCTTTTGAGCGGAAATAACTAGCAGCCATAGTTTGGCAGATACATGTTCCAGGATTTTGGGATCCAGTGAGATTGGAGACTGTTCAAGGCACAGAACAGCCTGCTGGGTGAAGAAATGTACATTAGTGAGAAAGTCTTGCAACAGAATTCTCCAGAGCAGTATGGGAGCACTATACACAAGAGGACAAACTCAGCTTATGGAGTGAAAGGTCACACTAATGCTGCTGACAGTGTGGGAAAGCCTTCATTCTGAGTGTTCATATCAAAGCTTGTGAGGGTCAGACTCCTATGTCTAGGATTTCTGAGGTGCTATGCTCTACACATCAGTAGAAGGCCTGACATTTAGCTTCACTTACAAAAGAAATTCTCAACCTGATTAAACTGTTCTGGAGAAATGCTGGATAGCATCAGCTGCTGTCTGTAGACATAGCTACACCCAAAGCTGCTACATACTTGAGTCTGATCCAGTTACTCAGTACAGGAGAAACAGATGGTATCTTCATCTGGTTCCATCTTCAGCTGAATTGCCATGTGATCACACTGCCAGCACCAAGGAAGGGAAACAATCCCGGTAGAAAGAAGCAAAAATCTTTTCTTGGGGGGCCTGCATACTTCCCAAAAGATAGATAAAATCCCTTGTTAAATACAGGTGATCAGATTCTGAGGAGTAGCAATGTCTGAGAGAGATCATGTGGAGCTGTAATTTATAATTTATAGGAGAGTGATGAAGGTGAGATGAGATTTCTTTCTTTTTGTAATGGGCATTACTGTTTGGCAAGCCTCTAAGTAGGCTGCCTGCCCTAAAGCAGCAAAATTCAAGGATGTGGAATAGAAAAGAGTCTTGTATTAGAAATAATACGTATTTCTGTATGTAAAGTATTTTCAGCATTTGTACAGAGTGGTGGCTTCTCTGATTATTGCTGTAACAAGATTACTGATTGGCTGGAATAAAAACAAGCTCGTAAAAAAATTGATGAGCTTTTGTTTTTAGGAATAAATATTCTTCCTCTCGAGCAGTATCTTAAACTCTATACAAAAATACGCTTTCTGATTGCAGGCCCTTTACTGTACAAACAATGTCAATATCATTACTTTATAAAGTTGTTTGTAGAAGAAATGAAATGTGGCTTTTTTAACTGAAATGAGAAGGTTTCCTATGTCAGATTTTATGCTATTGTTCTCCAGCCCTCTCATTTAAAGAGTCTTACTGTTTTCAGTTCTTACACTTATGCCTCAGGCAAACAATTTGTTGCATGAGCAGTAGAATATTCAAAACTATTTTCATAAAGATGTATGCTCTATATCCTCAGTTCAATGTCCTAACTCATCCTGCATACCCCACACACTCCTCCTAGGTGCCACCCCATCTAGGTAAGCATCAGTATGATCCATGACTCGCCTAAAGCTATGTATGAGTGTCTTAGTTTGTCAGTCAGCTGATACAAAGCATCAGCTCTGTGTATATGTGTATTTTAATTGCAGATTTTTTTTTAAACTTGTAAAAAATGCATTTACCCACTGACGCCTCACCAGTTGAATGAGATGACCTCTTGAGTAATTCCGTTCTGAATCACTCTGTGATTCAACATTGTTAAAATTAATTTTCCTTTGGATTCTTCAGCAGTTGGACTCATCCATCCTGAATTACTTTGCAATTCAGTGCAAAAATTGGCCAGCATGTTCAAATATTATTAGGTGTGGAGTGACAAGGATATTGACGTGGTGGTGACTGTCTAAGCCTTATTTACTCAGAAGGTCAGGCTAATGTAGCATACCTAGCAGTAGGCTCTGAGACTGGTACTTCCGTGTTGCTAGCTCAAGCTCTGCTTCACCTATTACCAAGGTTTACTTTCAGCATCTGTTCAACAAATTTTCTTCATATCTGGCATTACTGAAATGAAACCTAATGGCATCATAAGCTACTATCCTATAGTTTAACAATATGATAATATTGTTAAACCTATTTGGTTTTAATATAATACAGCATACATAAGACAAACCAGTTTTTGTTATGGTATTGTGTATTTCCTTTAAGGCTGTGGTCTTTTTCTTTTGTAGAGAAGCTAGCCATCCATACAGGTAGTTTTTATTAATGGTTTCTCATATGCTTGTTCTTAATTAGCAGCTGACACCTTTTCCAAGCAGTCTTTATTCCTAGAATTGCATCATGTGACAAACACATCTTAATATCCTTTGCTGTTGATGCAAGTTCTAAAGAATTCTGAGTTGTTTTTCAGGTTTCTGTTGGTAACTTATCATCATACTGCACCAGATCATTTCTGTTTAATTTTATCAAAGCTGTATTCTGTATGTTGTCTCCTTTTGGAGATACTCAGGTTGTCATAACCATAGGCTGAAGATGTTTAAAATAAAAGAGAGGTATCTTCTATTAGACAAATATAGTTGGGTGAAAAATGTGCTTCTTTTTTAATGTTGTTAATTGATACTATCCTTACCTGTTAAATTCTATTTCTTTTCCTTTAGACTGCTTGCAGGATACTTTTTAGTATAAAAGGTTTGTTTTCTTAATGATTATGTTATTTTCTTTTTGTTGAATGCTGAAAAATGGCCCTGTTTCTTTTGCTTGGTAATTCCTTGCTTGTCTATAAACACAGAAAACTCATTTATGCCTTAATCACTCTATCTTTGCTTATTTAAAATATCACTGGTTCTTCTGTAATTAACAACTAATTAACAACTGCATTTCCTTAGTGGCTTCCTGTTTCTGTAAGACTTGATGGTCTTTAACCAGTTCTGCCTTTTGATCATTTTTAGCCAAAGTTTTGATTATGTTTGCTGACAGAAAGATCTTTGGATCTACCAAAGATCTTCACCTATTGCAACTAATTCAAGTCAGCTGAAATGTATTCTGATTTTATTTGCTGTGTCAGAGGAGTTCAGTGTCCTCAATCAAAAATTTCTATCGTCTCATCTTTTGTTTACCTTTGCTCCAGTAGAATACCAATAATTTCCTTCTGGGAATGGGTGTTTGACTGGTGACTTCATCAGTGACAGAGGACTCCCCATCTGGTGCCTTTGTTTAGTATCCATTGTAATTTCAGAAATTACATTTTAAATTTTCCTGAGGATTTTGAGTAGTACCAAATTTATTTCATATGACTGTGAAAATTATCTTTAACTGCAGGTTCCTATTTTTAATTTGTGGAACTGCAAAAGGTTCAATGCAATTTTAACTACCAAAAGTTTAACTTCGATGTAGCTGGTTTGTTATTCCTTAATATTACAGGTATCTGAATGTGAGTCTCCACAGTTCCTCAAATCTGCATTGTTATTACACTAGTATTTTATAGACATTATGTGATTGACTTTACTATGTGCTGTTGTCTTACTGACTTGAAAGGAACACTTCCCAAGTAGTATGGCAAATATTTCATACGCGCTATTACTGTTGATGTGGTTGCGGTTGGAGCAGGCACTAAGAACCAGTGGATCTGGGCTCACTGCAAAGGGGTCATAGGTGTTGGCAACATACCTCTGTTGTTAAGCAATTACCAAGAGTTTGGCTTCAGTGCAATTTCACCACAACCTGTAAGTGGCCACTTGAACTTACACTACCAGGTTTTCTTTGTGATGGGAAGACACTTCTTTGTGTCTAACTTATCTACCTTTTTGCTGTTTCAATACTACATGAAGTTCTTTGGCTCTGTATTGGCTAGAATTTTTGATATTAACAGGGAATAATAATTTGGGAGAGGATGGAAGCCTGGGAGCCTGGCATACATAGAGAGTCTTTCCAAGGCAAGTGTGAAGTGATGCTGTGGGAAGAAATGGAGATGCACAGAGGCTGCCCAGGCCAGAAGGGAGGGGTAAACTGCAACAGGGTAACAAATTATGCCATGGTTGTAGGCCAGAATCTTGAAGGGAAGAATATGAATGATCTGAACTATTGAAAGGTACTCAGGCCTCATCTCATCATTACTGGTAGAAGAGTGTTTTCTCAGGGTTATGTAACCAAAAGCAAATACCCTGAGTTTTAGCATGAAGGACTGCCTTTCACTCCAGTAAAGGATATAAATGTAAGAACTGCTCTTCCCTGGGGAAAGCAGAGATGCTTGGGGCTCCTAAGTCAGTAAGAATGGGGAGATAACCCAAGGAATGGCAGCTAAGCAGTGAGAGGAAGAGCATTAGGAAGAAGAAAATAAGGAACAATAGCACAGTGTTTATAGAGTTACGTGTGGGGGATGGAGGGATGATAGTGGCATTCTGTATTAATTAGAAGCTTTAGGCCTGTTTCACTGGAAGAAATTAGTCAGGAGGGTCAAAGGTATTTATTTGTATGAACCAGTGTACAATACTTAAAAGTTCAGCCATTCAGAGACATCCAAAAGTCCTTCAGTAAACACCAACATCTGAAAAAAAAAAACCAACCCAAACCAAATCAAACCCCAGAAGTTTAAACCTTTAATAGCCACAAAGAAAGGAAAAAGCAGGGAAAGTGGTTGAGGGATATCTTAACCACATTTCTTACTTCCTTTCTCCATAGTTGCAGTAATGGCTTTTTGTGTTGTTTTGTAACTTAAGTAACTTAAGGGATAAGGGAAACTGTTGTATTTGGCAACCTTTTAGGTAGTATTAAAGACAATAATAAGGGTTCTTTTTGGATGAACTTCAGATGATGAGCCAGAGCTGCTGTTACTACTGTTGTGGTAAAAGCCTGAATCTGCCTCCTGAATGATAAATTAAGAGAAGCACACACAAAAAGGGGGAAAAAAACCCTCCAAAAATAAACAAGTTAGAAAATGCACCTTCTGTTTCTGTTCCTGACATTAATTTACAGCATTGTTGCTGGAGGAGACTGAGCATAGCACATGGTGACTCCAAGATTTGGCTTTTACAGACACTGAGCTTTTCAAAGCTGTTGCTTTACTCTGCCCTCCTGTTCTAGACTTGCATCAGTGCTACCAAAAAAAGTGATCAAGCCAGCTAAGACATAAACTTTCTGTAAAGGAAGAGAAGCAGAAAGAACAACATGTTGGGAAAGAAAAAGTGCTTAAGTGAAAAGATGTGATGGCAGGAATGGAACTTGTTTTCCAGCAGCTGCATTTGCTGAAGCTGGAGGAAGGAAGTCAGTATCAAGCACACACCCTTGTAGGCGCTGTTCTAGTCAGGGTGTTTCTTAGAGCTGAGGAAGACCTAGCGGTATCACAGTGGATCTACTTGTTCGCTACACGATCTTTTCATAGTCCTTGTGTGTGTACCTGAAGACCTTTCTAACTTTAGTCTTCTCTGACTTGCATAGGTAATATTATTTTACTGCCTGCTACCTCTGCTCATCACTGATGTTTCCTGGCTGTCTTTTCCCTGTCTGAGCTTCCCTCAGGGCATGTGCCTTTGAACGTCAGATAATCATCTAATATGATCTACTGTTCCTATTGCAGTTTGAGAGCCATGCATAAGTCTTCAAATACCATGATTTGCCATGCTACTGACTGTGTTTTCTTTAAGGAGCCATTACACATTTATTTGAGCTAGGATGGATACAGGGTAAATTTCAACTAGTCCTCATTATCACTTTTTTCTTTAACTTGTGAGGAAAACTTTATAAGACAGTTGTAGAGTTGTTTGGGTTTGAAATGCACTCTAAAGATCGTCTAGTTCAAGCACACTACCATGGCAAGTACCTCTTTCACTAGACCATGATGCTCAAAGCCCTGTCCAACCTGACTTTGAATGCTTCCAGTAGTAGGGCGTCCATGAGTTCCCTGAGCAACCTGTTCCAGCATCTCACCCCCCTCACTGTGAAAACTTTATGTTTATTTTGCTGCATCTCTTTCAGGACTGAGTGACCTCTCTACCTTTCTTCGTTCCCTGGTGTTCAAAAGACGTGGTCTGGCTGGGCTTTCACATGCACGCCAAGCCCCGTGTTTCTGCCAGCAGCAGATGCTCTCAACCTACAATTAATGGTATTTCCCATCTTACAGTCTGCTTAGTAGTTCCCCTCTCTACCACCCAATTTCAGATTAACTATCTTTTGTTCTTACTGACTGAACTGGTCTTCTGTAGTTTGGACCACTTGAAGTGTGTTTTTCTGCCCTTCAGGACAGGGGGAGGCTAAGACTCTTCACTTCCTTGGGCTTGTAAGCAAAACCAGCTGATTTTGTATTAAAAAATGTAAAGAAACCAAAGAATTTCTTCAATTTTGATCAGATTACTTCTTCATTTTGACTGTAAATAAAAACTGTTTCATTGACATTAGATAGAAATGCAAAGAAAATGTGGGGGGTTTTTGTGTTTGTTTTTTTTTTTTTTTTCTTAAAGTCAGAAGAAAATAACATTATTATGAAATGGAATTTTGGAGTCATGTAATTAATACAGATATTTTTCTGAAATACTTTGCTGGAACTCTGAAGTACTTTGCCTGAATACTGTGGCTTATAAAGGGTAAAGAGGCAACGGGAGCTCTTGTGCTTTCAACCTACAAGACAAAAGAGTGTTGGGGCCCAGGAGGAATTAATTGGTGGCTGAATGAAGACTAAGGGTTATTTTGTAATTAGGTCTTCCACTGCCCTGAAAGAAACAGTTTCTCCAATTCGGCCACATGAATACATTTTGCCACCTATGAACTCTGTAAACAAGAGCAGTGGCAGCCTAGAGGGAAGTAGAAGGTGCAGCTGTAGAGGGGCAGGAAACTGCTGGGTGGGAATCTGCAGTTATGACTTTGTTGGAGACAGATTGATGGTTCAGGGATGCATACCAAATAATTTTACTGAATTGCACTCAATGGTGGAGGTGTGAAGAGAGTCAAGAAAAAGGAAGGTTGAAAAAACGTAGGATATGCTGTGATGCAGATACGCTTTCATGATGATGCATCTCTACAGTTGTGAAACACCTGGGGAGGATATGGTGAGTGTGAAAGAGAAGTGAAACAGAAAAACTCTCAGAGCACTGCAGTTGCAGTAAGAGCTAAGTACTTTGTTTCAATCTTTCTTCCTGTTCTACTTTCCTTGCTTTTGTTTTCTTCCTAATTTGGTTATTGTTTTCCTCTTTGCTCTCTAATTCTATCACTTGTATTCTTGTTGCTTGGTCTTCTTTGCGTGACTCAGTTAAAATACAACACTTTCTTTTTTTTTTAATTTAAAAAAAAAGGTTGGTTTTTTTCTGTTACGTTTTCTTTAGACAATGTAATTAAAAGTATTAAAATGTTTTTGGTGTATGACAAAATTGATTTGAAATTTTAATCCTGCAATATTTTCTAAAGTTCCAAGTTGTTTTCTCCCGTGCTTATGGGTATATACCTTATAGAGATAAAGGTACTTTATTTTCTTATCTCTTTCCTTCAAAAATCACTGAAATTTAAATGAAAGCAATAATCTTTATGCATTTTTCTATGAACAGCTCTTTTGTGCTTACATTTTACTTCCATTTTCTTTCATTTTGTAGTTGGCACTGCCGATTGCAGAGGTTATTTATGATTTCTAGTTACAATTCCCAATTCCTGTGAGACATTTTCATTTTTTTGATTCCAGTGTGGAATTGTCTCTACGAAAGGGGCACCATTTACAACCTCTGTTAAGCCTTTGCAGTAACAACAGTGAGGAAAATAATATTCTGAGTACATTCCAGTGTTCAGCAAATTTCTAGGTTTGTGCCTCAATCAAAATAGTGTCTGGAGTGGCACAGATACCCTGAAATACAGTGTAGTGTATGGATCTGTTTAAATCACTCCATTGTTTCTTTTTTTTTTTTTTCCTTTTTCTGCCCCCCTTTTTTTTTTTTTGTTTCTTTTTTTTTGTTAGAGGAAATCAAGCAGATTATGTAAGTAATTTGTAATATATATGGAGTATATTTTCTTTTATAGTGATTTTAGTCAGTAACAGCTTCTGCTGTTCTCAATAACATTGTCAGTATATGCATTCATTTTGCTTCCTGATAGGCGAGATGGGGAAAGAGCAGGTGAGATAGACAGCAGTCTGCATTGTGGAGGAAGCAGTCTGGCTGCTAGAGAAAGCACTAAGGAGGTCCATTTGCATCAGAACTGAATCCTAACCCAGGACCTAATTCAACAGCTTTATATAGGCATTAAGTACACAAATGGAATTGTGCACCTTTCATTAATCAAGTAGCTGAAGATATTCCTTATTTCAATTTCGTAAACTTAAATTCAAAAGCATACACCCAAACCCCAGGAATTAAACTAGTTGCAGATACATTCCAGATAATGCTCTGACCACACCACCCAACTCTTGGAAGGCAGGCACAGGGACAGTGAGAATGAAGACCATGGGCCCACTGTAGAAGAGGATCTGATTAAAGACCCTGTTAGGAACCTGAATGTACACAACTCCACTGGACCTGATGAAATCCATCCATGGGTCCTGAAGGAGCTGGCAAATGAAGTTGCTAAGCCACTGTCCATCATATTTGA
>JANRGW010018225.1:0-14992 GCA_024733675.1 Psilopsiagon aymara | reverse complement strand
GCCCGGCTCGCCGCAGCCCTCCCGTTTGGCCGCCCCGGGGCCGGGGGGCAGTGGCCGGTGCGTCAGGGCGCTGCTGTGCTGTGCCTTGCCCCTCGCAGGTGGCGGTGGGGCGGCCCGGAGCGGGCATGGACCACGGTGACTGCCCCAGCCCGGGGGCGGCGGCGGGCGCTGAAACCTCAGACCTCATGGAAACTGGGGGCGATGCCAGATCGGCACCTCGGCGGGGAGGCAGAGGAGGAGGCGGCGGCCGTGGCGAGGTTCCAGCGACTGCCGAGCCCGGCACTCCGCCGGCTGCGGAGACGAGCATGAATATTGATGGCCCCGGCGGTGGCAGGAGGAGCGGGGCGGCCGCGGACGCTGCTGCAATGCCTGGAGCCCCGGGGGGCCCGGCCCCGCCGCCCCGCGCCCCCAGCTCCAGGGACCCCAAAATGGTCCATCAGCGTTTCCTGCGGAGGAGCGTGGTGGACTCGGACCAGGAGGAGCCCGCGTTCGACCTTCCCGAGTCGGAGCATCAGAGGAAAATCATCCTGCTCCCCAAAACCCGGAGGATAATTGCGGAGAGGGCGAAGGCAGGACACGGGCCCCCGGAGCCCGGCTGCCCGGGGTCTGAGCCTGCCGCCGGGCCGAGACCAGCGCCGGGCCCGGGCAGTGCCGCGGGCGCCGAGGAGCAGAAGGAGCCTGGCAGAGATGTGGAGAGGAAAGAGGCGACGGATGCTTCCAGAGATCAGAGCAAGGTTAAGAAAGAGGAGCCCGAGGAGGAGGAGGCTGATATGAAAGCGGTTGCCACCTCCCTGGATGGCAGGTTCCTAAAGTTTGATATTGAACTCGGGAGGGGATCCTTCAAAACGGTCTATAAGGGTCTGGACACGGAGACGTGGGTGGAAGTCGCTTGGTGTGAACTTCAGGTAAGCTGAGCTCATCCTCCTGTGCTTTTTCTGCTTTGTAAGCCTAGAAGCTACGGGCAACATGCCGCTGTCATCTTCGGGGCTCAGCTTTGAGCAGCCTTTATAGTCACCATTGCTTAGTATCCAGTGTCTAACTATAGCGCAATAATCTCATTGGCTCTGAATCTACCACCTTATGTACACTCCTCCCCGGCTTAACCCTCTCGGCCCTGGGATCTGGCTGCTGACACGAAGGACGTGAGCACGAGACCTGTCGTACTGCATAGAGAGGTCTGGAGTCACTCTCCCAGTGCCCAGAGCATGCCAGAAAGAGCTAAACTGGGCTAGTCTTCCTCCCTACCCCTAGCCTGTGCTTCAGGCTGGCCCCTCGGAAAGCAGCAGCTTGGTTGAGCAGCAGTGGAGAAGCAGGTCTGCATTAAAAAGACACCAAACATAAATGAACGTAGTGTGCATTTGCAGGAATGAACTTTCCTTTTGCTCCAAACATCAATGCATCATGCTCTTGTAGAGATTGAAGATCTGGTGCCCCCTGCTCTGCAAAATTGCGGTGGTTGCAAGATCTTGTGAATCAAACCCCCAAAAGTACCTGCAGTTAGATCAGAGACCTGTCTATCCAAGTGTCCTGTACAAGGAAGGCTTTACATGAAAGATCTGATTTGAGGTCTAGTTCTTTGGAGTGAAGTGTCCAGTAGTACCAGCAGGCAGTGAAGGCTTAGGTAACTGTCTTTTGCTGGTTTGGGACATAAGGGTTACTCTTTTATTTGGCTTTTATATTCTTACTTCTGTGAAAATTACGGTAGTATGTACTTATATTTTTGGTGAGGGTTTTGTCTCTTTCCTACTTTTTCTGTTACGCCTCATTCAAATGGATACCATCTAGGAGAACCCGAGACCATTTTTATTTCCTCGAGCTATTACTCTGAGTTAATACGTGATTTTTGGTGGGAACTAGAAGATTTAGCTCTTAGTCATAGCTTGAGGTCCGTAAACTTCTACGGGCTGACTGAGCTTCATGGCCTTTGAGAGTATTTGAGAATAGCATGTAAATAGTGTGGTATAATAAGCTGGAGCTCCTGATTATTTTAATGTTGGCTCAGTCTGTAAATCGCTAGCAGAGCTGGGGATGGATGTACGGCGCATCTTTAGTGCCTAATGATTTCATTACACAATATAATCACAACTCCCCCCAGCGCTACTTCCTTAAGAAGTATGGGGAGCACTTTTGTGTCTTCAGAATCATGTTCCCTTGGCTTTTATTAGACATGGATGCAGAGCATCAGCAAAGTATGGCTCTGAGGACATGGTGGAGTGGTGGTGAGAGGTCTAATCCCTTTCTCCCTCTAGCCCAGAAGGATTCTGCAGGACTTGTAGGGAAATGGGAGAGGCTGTGGGATTGCCAAGGAGATATAAAGGGGAGTTGAGGTGGGCACTGCTGGGAGGAGAGCCTTATGGTCAGGCCTGGGCTTTGGCTTCTGCTTGGACCTGTATCCTTCTTGGCAGCCTGAATTCATTGTGGATAATAACTGGAATGCTGTCAGAGGGAAAGTTTACCCATAGGAAGGGACTGATGTTGGTCAGCTGTGACTCGGACCAGCCCAGGCCAGCTCTGTCACTGCACAGCCATTGCGTGGATCAGGAATTCATCTTGGTGCCACATTCTCAGTGTGCTCTAGTGGAGAAACTGAAACGGGTGGATTTTCAAGGTATTTTCTGTAACAGAATAGCTTTAAATACAGAAGACTGCCAGATGTCTGGGAGAACACAAGGTATTGGGTCATTTACAGCTAAAAGATCGGGAGGGGAAAATTGCAGTATGAAGCTGGCATGGTGGTTGGGTAGTTGTCTGGGTATTGAACTGACTGCATATGAAGGAAATTATTTGCAGCAACTGCATCATTCCTGCTGGCTTCCATTAGATATGCTTCATCTTAATCCGGTTTTACTACTAGGTATTTTCACTTTAATACAGAATTTATGGAAAGAAAACTCTTACTTTTGACTGATTTAGAGAAAATGGTGTGAATCTGTAGAAGCCAGGTGAGGGCTGCTGGTTCTCCTTGAAAGCAGAGTCTGTTTGCCTGCAGGTTCGAAGTGATGCCCAAGGCCAGGTGCCCCGAGATGGAGTGAGAATTCTGAAAGCCAGTACTTGGGGCTGGATTGAGAAATGCCATCTGAATGACAAAAGTCTTTAATCACCATGAGGATTAAAGCCTGTGTGTCTAGATTGGATTTGCATGAAGGAAGCAATTAGGAGAAGGTGTGAATAGCTGTGTGTTGTCTTGGCCTTTTTGACTTGTAGAGTACTCTCAATTCAGCTATGGATTCTTATTGGGAAAACTTTCAGAGGCTGCTATCAAGTGGTCACTTTATTCATGGCACTTTTGAAAGTCTTTATGTAAGGTGTGCCAGTTAGATATGCCCTTTTGTCTTTTTATATATGCCTCTATATATGCCTCTGTATATCTCTTTAGATATGCCTTGATTTGTCTCTTTCTGTGTAGAAATGTGAAGTTCAGACACAGGTAGCAGAAGGCAGGAAGCCACCACCACCACCACGCTATTGAAGACAAAATGACTTCCTCTGCATTCTCACACCATCAACCCCCATCCCACAGCCTTTTTGCGGAAAACCAGCAGTAAATTGTGCTGTCTTCCTTGTGGAGATGTGCTTGTGTTACTTTCAGAGCCGGAGAGTTAAAAACTAGCAGCACTGAGGTAGCATGCAGGCGTTAATCCTCTGTCCTGGCTCAGCATTTTTTCAGCCCAGTGGTACTGTTGCCTGTGTCTTTTCCCTTTTTTTCTGTCTGTGTGTACAAAGACCTTGGGAGCTGGTTTTGTTCTGTGGGCTTATTTCATTGAAAAGGTGGCTTAGGGTTCAGAACCAAAATCATGGCTTGGATTAGGGTAGGATCCGAATGTCAACCAAAGTAGATCTGGGTTTAGACCTGCCTAAAGACATGAAGAGCTATAGTCACATTCTAGCTAGAAAACAGGCTTATTGTTCCTTCCTGAAACTGAAGTACTGGAGCAGAATTGGTGTGCCCTTGCAATTTGGAAGGGTTTGCTTTCTAAAGTTTCCAGCAGTTATAATTAACTTTAATCAGCAGCATACAACTGCTGTGTGGAGTTGCACTCCTAAGTAGAATGTTAGAAGATAGGGGTTTGACAATCTACTGCTGCCAAGCCAAATAATCATTTTAGATGAATGGTTTAAAAATCCCCATCCTATTTCCCTTTGGAAACATATAGAGAACCTGCAGAAGAGTCAAACCTGATGCTATCTCAAATGCGAAAACCTCATTGTACTTTATGGTTTTGCTTGGACTGTGAATATTGAACTTGTTTGGTTGTATTTAATTTTTAGTCATCTGAAAATGTGGGAAGGATGGATTGTCTCATCTTTCACTTTGAGCAAGCTGCTCTAGTGGAAGGTGTCCCTGACCATGGCAGGGGGTTGGGACTGGATGATCTTTAAGGACCTTCCAACCCAAACCACTCTAGGATTTATCCTGCCATTCCTGTACCTGTGGTGGGAAGGTGAGAAATGCCTGTTGGTGAACACTGCAGAGAAGCCAGGCTGTTCCACTTTTTGCCCAAGGCTTGTTCTTCACTCTGTGATGTAGTGGTGCTTAGATGGGTGCTGGTTTCTTCAGGACACTTGAGCTCCAGGTGCTCCATGTGAGAATGCATGGGAGTCCTTGATGCCTCCTGGGACAGAGGTCAGTTCAGGTATTGGATGTTCGAGGTATTTAAGGAGGTATGTGAGGGTGAAGGATAGGCAGAGGTCAATTTCCCTTCCCCGCCCATATAGCTGAAATTAGAAATCGAGAGTATTAGAATAGCTCTGAGAGCATTTTCCAAATGGCCATTGCACCAAGGGGTCTGTAATGGTGAAACAACCACAGATAGACATGCTGCCCTAAGGAGGGTTTGATTTCACCATTTTCTGGCACTTTGTCATTGCCAGGTTTTTCAAATGGCTCATTTGTATGGCTCCAATCACTGCTATGTTCAGGAGTTTCATGTTTTTGGAGGGCGTGGATCTTTACTGGAAATCGAGTTGTAAATGTGGATGCACTTCTGAACCCCTCTTTCATTTGATACATACGCAGGATTAAGATGGGAACAGATAATTTATTTTCTCGATCTTAGTTTTTATTCCTTGAACAAAAAGCTCATCTAATTGGCAGATAACTGACTGATTTTCAATGTGGCACTAATGTTCTAGACACGAGGTGAGATTGGGCTTTGTTTTATGTAAGGTGAATAAAAAGAGCAGTTAAAATTATTGATGCTAGACCTATGTGAACTTGCCATTTTTTGTGTCTGAGGCTGATCATCTTTCCTTGAAACAAAATGCCTGGTTGAAGTGGAGGAAAGGAGGAAAAGCCCGCAGCTCACTGCAAGTGTGTTACCTGACATATGAAGGAAGGCTATGATGCCTGTAACTACTGATTTTTAAATTCTGGAGTGGCATTCTCCATCTTGTGTCCGCTTGAAGATCTGTGGTAGTTGCTTAAAGTGATAGCAAAGGATCGTGACTCAGATGCTGTTGGTTGAAGGTGGGAGCCTGTAAAATAGGCAGTGTTAAAGCAAGTTCACTTTGCTTTAGCTGGCAAGTCACTTGTGGCAAAAGGACATGATGTGGAAGGAGGCTGTCCTATGCCCCTGTATAAAGAATCCAGGGTTTATTGTTGGTTTGTTCAGGATTTTGGCTGCTGTGCTTTTGTAGTGTCCTTGCTGGCTGGCAGCATTCATCTGATGCTGCAACAGTAGCTGGTTTTTCTTGATGCTGTTAATTTATTGACTGGGTAAACTTTGTAGTGTAAATGAACAGAATGATTTAGAAAATCTGTTTGGGAGAAGAAAGGAGGGGGACTGTTCAAAGCTTGAATCTGAGACTGCTGTGTGCTCATATTAAATTAACTCTGAGACTAATTTTGTCTGGTTTGAGTTCATTCATGAGATAGTGACTTCTATTTAAATCTAAACAATTGGTTTATCTCTGCATTACAGTGTCAATATGAAAACATTTGTTTATATCACTGGTGTTTGTTAATATTGCTGTTGCCCTGACACAGAAGCAGGATAGGGATATGGTAGTGAACTATTAATAGACTGCATCTCAAATTCAGTAAATAGAGCTAGGTCGAACTTAGATTCGGCTTTTGACTCAAATAAGGCTCCTTTCTTTTGCTTTTGAGTATGTTTTGCCTGAAGATTGGTTGTGTGCTCTTGAATCGTAGTTAAACTCTTCATGCTACGTGTGTGGGTCCAGTTGCTGTAAGAGGGAATAAAGTAATGTCAGAACCTGGGGTAAAGGGTATTTCTGGTCCCTTTGGCCATCTCTTGCACACAGCTGATGGGGGGGGGCGAGGGAGGAAGTTGATGTTGCAACCTGTTATCTTTGTAATGTTTCTGCTTGATGTGCAGTCTGACCTGTATCTCTAATGTGCTTACATTTATGGTCTTGTCTGGTGATTAGGCTATAACAGAGGTCTGAAGGAAGTTCAGCGGCACTTGTAATGTGCTAAAAGGGTGGCAATAGCAATTTAGCTGCTCATTCCTAGAGTTAGTATGTTTGCATGCTCTGAGAGATCAGAGATGCTGCAGAGGTTGGGCACAGTAATTCTTTGGGGCCTGCATGCTCTATCTACCCATCCCTGTAAGGATCAGGTATGAAGGGATTCTTGAGGGAGGTAGTGATAAATCTCTTGTGCTCTAGGAACTCCATGGGAATAGTAGGTTTGGGTTTGAGTGCTGGGAAGAGCTTGCCTCAACTGTCTGATCAGGGGAAGTCCAGTGTTTAGACTTGCCCTGAAATTGCTGTTGATTGCTGGCAGCAGGATACTTTCACGTGTGTGTTAGGGAGATTCTGGGGTAGTTCTGGTGGTAAGTACTAAACATACATAAATGTGAAGTGCTGATGCATGATACCTTGACAGCCTGTGCCTATAACGAAAGGGTGAGCAAAGGCATGTTATGTGAGATCTATGACTCTTGGAACTCCTGTTGGAAGAGACATCTTTGTTCTGAAATAAGAGAGGCTTGTGCAAGAAGTGTTTGGAGAAGCGTTCAAGGCCAGGTTGGGCTGGGCTCTGAACAGCCTGGTCTAATGGAAGATGTCCCTGCTCGTGGCAGGGGCTTGGAACTGAATGAGCTTTAAGGTCTCTTCCAACACAAAGCATTCTGGGGTTCTATGACTATCTAAGAGAGTCATGCAGAGGCAGAACTGTTTTTTTGTCTAAGTTTGTATATCTGAAATTGAAGTTACATCTGGAAATGCATCATTTACCTGAAGTGATATTGGTCTCTTGGGAAACATGGGTGCTATCCCAATGCTGATTTTGGTGTGCCTGAAACTTAGCTTGGCAAGGAAGGGGAAATTTGGTCTTTTTTTTTGTGGAGCTGAGAAGTCAGCTCGAAACAACTTTTGTTTAGTTTCTTGCTATTCCTGTGTAGCTCTGATATGGAGGAACCAATTAGTCCTTTCTTCCTGCCCTTCTGCCTGCTCTGGAATGAGAAGGCTTGCCTTTCTGCCAGGAGCAAGTGTTACAGTTATATTCTCTGCATTAATGAATGGCTGCAGCCTCTTCTGCAGTGGAGTCTGGACCAGCTGTTAAAACTGCAGGGTGAATGATGCTTTTGAATCTCTGCTGGATCTGGTGTGATGATTTTTCTTTATGCTTAGAGAGAAGAGTCTTGCCTCCTCTTTGCCTCTCTCTCATTTCCACAGGGCAAATAAAAAGGCTTTGATCAATTGGTGAGAAAGCATGAGATGTACAGTGTGTTCTAAGACAGAAGGTGTGCACCCTCATTGTCCATACTTCTCTTCCCTAAAAGTACTTGTAGATCTCCCTAAATCTAATTTCCATATAAACCACAAAGTAGAGCCTGTTTCATGGGTTAGATTGATCCATTGCTCTGGAATGGGCTAATCTTCATAAGTAGCTTCCCATATGCCTGAATCAAGTCTTTGTTCTCTCATGATGTTTATCCAGAACAGCTTGCTGGTTGGGAATTTTGTCCATTCTGAATCAGAGTGCTGCATAGCTTCTGGGCTGTTCTGATTTTCTTCTTGCAGGTGACGTCTGTGTAAAAGCTAAGACACTGAGAAATTGATGCAAGGAGAAAATTGCAAGTCCTGCTTGTGCTCCTATGTCTCCTGCAATCACCTGCGTTGTGTACACAGGGTGTCATGTCACTGAACAGCTTTAAGCCTTGGGAAGCATCTTAGTTGGTAGCTAGTTATATGTAAGGGCTGATGAACTTAGAACTCTTAAATCAGTTGACAGTAAGTGTGAACCAAAAACTTTCTGGAGTGACTTTTTGACAGCAGTGCCTTGGCTTACTTGAGATCTGTCCAGTTAGTAGGGGGTGGTAGTATCACTTCTACTCAATCCCTGAAGAAAAATAAGTGAACTCCAATAATTGCAGTCATGTTGAATATTGCTTTTGGAAGATGTTCCCTCGCAGGCTTGAATGATCTCAAATACCTGGGTTTTCAGTTCACCCTCATCCCAGCAATGCTGTACAAGAAAAAATGGTTACTAAGAATGTATTACTAAACATGCCATATCCTGACTGACCCCAGTGTGGCTACAGCATTACTCCAAGTAAGTGGATCTCTACAGTGGAGGGGATTTCTTCCCTTCTTCTCAAAAATCTTCCATATAGGTCCACATGCATTTTAATTCTTATCAGGTATCACAGTATGCACAATTAGATTTTAGTAAGTGATTTATTGGGAAATAATTTTGCTTTATTGTGTTAATACAGTATTATGGCTGTGTAATATAGTAGTTAAATGTGCAGTGGGTAAAATGAGATGCCATATTATGGAAATATACATCTCATTTAAAATATATCAAGGAAAGAGTAACTTAAGATCTAATACCATCTGTTCTTCAGTTGCTTGCTACAGAGGGATACAAAACACTTATTCATAAACTTGGAGGGAAACCGGAGAAAGCAGGCTCAAATAACATGTGTGGGGCTTTTTATTTGGGCATTTCTTCCTGAATTTAATCTGATCTTCATTGCTGACTTAAGGGAAAATGAAACATGTTTTAAGTAGTATTTGATCCTATCATGAATCTCAGCAGCACTTTACCCAAGTTAATTTGAATTAATGTGATTTTTGATTAGGTTGAGCTTAAAGTCATGGCTTTGATTCCTAGTGCTTGGGTTTTTCCTAAGCGAATGAAAACTTGTGAGGAAGTGGGCATGTTTCTGTGGTGCTGGTCCTTTTCTGCAGTGCTTTTTGGGGAAAGGCGTACTGTATTTGGTTACTGAACTCCCAGTTTGCCTCTCTTTCTGATAAACCTGCTGTAGTCCAGTTCTGAAAGCTGTTTAAAAGGCTTTTTGTCCTAACTCGGAGGATTTGAATGTAAATCTGCATAGATGAATGCTGACTTTTTTTTCCCCTTGTGTGTGTATGATTGTGCTTTTAGGGGAACTTACCTTTTCCATTAACTTTTTAGCCAAGAATGGGCCTTAATAAGCTGTTGTTCTGTGCCAAGCGCAGGAATGTTGTTTTGTGTCTTCCTGTACTTGTCTAAACACCACTGTCAGGGATTCAGCTTCTTAAAACTGCCTAAACCCGGGTAAGCCTGAGGAGCTGGAGGAAGGTTCTTTACCTAAAATAATCAAACCTTCATGGTACTCTAGAAAATCAAGTTTTGTTAACAAGTGTAAAAGGCATTTGGTCACCTCCTTCTGAGAACAGATATTACAAAGGCATGGAAAGGCAGGCATCACCTGTGTCTGCTTCTGCAATGGGTGCTCCTTTCTCTTGCTGGTGTGTGCTTGAAGGCGTGAAGGTACAGTGTTTTTTCCAGACTCCTGACCAGTAAGCAGCCTTCTAACATTGCTTTTCCTGATGCTGTCTGGGTTTTTTCAATCAGAGCAACATTTGGATGACCCATTGTACTTGCTGGAGCTAATACAGCTGTGGTGGTTGGCTGAGCAGAATCAATCCTGCCTGTGAAAATAGAGCACGGGGGGGGTTTGGGGTGTGGAGATTACAATTTCCTGTGGATGCTGTGGATGTGGATGTGGATTGCTCCAGGCCTGTACAGAGCTCTGCTGGAACATTTGGTGAGATCTAGGCCTTGTAAAACCAATTCCAAATAGGTCTATTTTGTTCTAGGCTTTACTGATGAATTAAGGAAAATTGCCATGGTTATGTGTATTTCAGCTTGGTTTGTTTCTCTTTTTTCAGTGTGTTTTGAGAATTATTATAGATAATAAAGCGAGTGTTGCACCAACAAATGGACTTGCTTGTCTTTCAATTAGAGTACGATTTGTATTTCCTTGACTTATTAATGGAGGATGAGACTATCTTCTTTAGCAAACAGCACAGACATAACTAATAGAGGTGGTTATTTATGTACTTAATGTTTGTGTATATATAAAATTAATAGTAGAAGTAGGGGAAAAAGTACACAACCACTTGTATGAAGCCACAGGATATAGGGTAAGATGAATCAGTAAGAATGGCCTGGAATGATTGCTTATAGCCCATCTCTAATCTTTTCAGGTTATGTGCTCCCTTGTGTGGTGTGCTTTGCACTTGCTCCTGGGGATGCAGCGTCTGCACTCCAGGCTTCTGGTTTTCTTTTTACTCTTGCACAAGCTGTAATAACTTGTGTAACATCTTTCACTGACCTTAATGAATTCCAAAGGCAGCTCAGCGTCACTGAAGCTTGTGATGAACTTCCAGCAAAGGCAGATGGGAGCAGAGCAGGGAGAGACTGTGATATTTGGGACTTATTTGTAAGGTCCTTGTTAATTATTAATAATTAATTTGAAGTGCTCTTAACACTGTTCCAGGGAACAAATGGTGGTATTTTTCTGTGGCTTCCCTCTAAAAAAGTGAGAGGAGAGCTCCTGCTGGTCTTCAGGTGTGTGGCAGACTCTTGAATCATACTGGGGTTATCTGAAAGAAGTTTACCTATAAGTTCTTCTAGGCTACTGAGAACTGCTTGAGCCCCATTGGTGTCAAGTAACAGAGCTCATTTGGTCTTTAAATAGAAAATTCACTTTGGAGTCTCCGTTTCAGACCTTAAGGACTCTGTTTAGACTGGTCTCAGACCTACACCAGGCAGTGGGTGGTGAACTCAGCATCTGGGGCTGGTTCCTATAAAAGCAGACAGGGCACCCTCTAAGATGTTGTTAGGCTCCAACCCTGGCAGTGTTCAAGGCCAGGTTAGATGGGGCTTGCAGCAAGCTTCTCTAGTGGAAGGTGTCCCTGCCTGTGGCAGGGGGTTGAAACTGGGTGAGCTTTAAGGTTCTCTGCATGTGGTAGGCAGTTCAGCCAGTTCTTTACCCACTGAGTGGTCCATCCATCAAATTGATGTCTCTTCAGTGTAGAGGCAAGGTTGTCATGTGAGACGGTGTCAAATGTTTTGCACAAGTCCAGGTAGATGATGTCAACTGCTCTGCCCTTATCCATCCTTTCTGTAGTCCCATCACAGAAGGCCACTCAATTGGTCAGGCAGGATTTCCCCTTAGTGAAGCTATGCTGGCTGTCACCAACCACCTCGTTTTTCATGTGCCTTTGCATCAAAGCATTAAACACAAAGCTTCGTTTATTAAAGTGCATCTATTCCTTTCCAGAGTTATCTCTTAGGTGGCTTGAAGAAGGGGGAGAATAGGTTAGTGCCCATTCATACATGGGTGTCAAAAGAAGCTTTTCCTCTAAATAACTTTGGTTTTGGGCTGTTGTGTATGAACCAAGAGACTTGAAATGATGGAGCTGGTGTATTCAGAAGTAGCTGTTGCACATAGGTGGGGCTGTGGGTGGTTATTGACTTTTGTGACACCAATAACTATCCATATTTTCCTTTGTGATGTTGCTGAATAACAGCTCAATTTCTAGCAAGTATCAGAGTGTGGTTTGTGTTGGGAGGGAATCTCATGGCATGAAGATGGTGATAGAGAATGACTGAACCCTGGGGGTTCTGCAATGAGGGGGTGGCTTAGCTCTGCCTGAACAGGGCCTAACAGGAAATACACAGCTTGCTAGCCCCAGCCGTGAGATCACTGCTGCTGAACCCCAAGTTCTCAGTGTGTGGGGTGTGGCTGATGCTGGTCTGGTTTTGTTACAGATTAGGGAATGATTGCAGAGTGTTTCATCATCCCATTCCTGCATTCCTTTGCATTTTTCTAGGGAGGCTTTATCACAAATAGGAGCTACTTCATAAAAACTTTCCAGCAGGCTTTTTGAAAGCAGTTTAATGTTTTTTCATTCTCATTTCTTTTCTTCCGTGTTCTCTGCCACCACCCCAAAGGTTCCAAGGACAGAGCCCTGCTCTTTAACACCTCCTGGTATATATGCCCCTTTTTTCTTAGAGGATCATCTTCACAATTGTGTGAAACTATCATCTTTGCTTAATCCCATAACCACTCTTTCACTTCCCAGTCTTCCCATTGTGCATGCTGTTTTCTTGGGCAGCTGCTCTGTGAAGCAGTGGCACTGACAGTGCAGCTGTGGTATTTCCTGATCTTTCCAAAAATCCCGATGAACCTGAGATGGAAATTGGAATTTGCAGAGAAATAAAAGAAAATGAATTGGCATCTGATGAGATGGAATGATAAAGGCATTTTATAACCTCTTGAGCAGTAATTGTTTACTTCTGGCAGTGACTGACACAGGTAATCTGACTGCCTTGTTGATGCTTAGGTGCCCCAATTCTGATGCTACAATTCATGTTTAAACAGTACACATGCTGTAAATGCTCTTTTCTTTAACAAAAAAGGTTTGATAAAATTAATATATTGTGTATTTTATGCACACTTTTATTGCATCCCATCAGATGAAATTGTAATTCATGAATTCTGTTAAAGAAAGGAAAGAAGCCATGAAAACATTTTCACTAAGCTGAGTTCTGTGTGCAGGAAGAGAGAATGCTGTAATTTCTTATAAATCTCTGTATCTAGAAAGATATATAGTGTGTATTCCAGAATGGAATTCTGTCACAGGGCAGCTGATGAAACCATCTTGAGGTTGGAGCCCTCGGTACCTAGGAAGATGCAAACTCCCATGAAACTGCTGCTTGCAGTTTGGTTATTGCCGAATGTGCTTATCTATGGATTTTGCAGCCACTGAGGTCATGCTTTTTCTGCTGTTTTTCCTTCAGTGGGAGCCACTAGAGATTTTTTTCACCCTTTTATATCAGATTTCCTCATTGCAAGGTGCTTTGTTTCTGTGATTCACTACCCCAGTTTACTTTGTACTGTGATTAACAGTAGACAGACACCCAGCATCAGTGTAGTCTGATTTCCTGAAGAAACAAATGCTGAAACCCAGCCTTTGGGTTTATTTTTTTTTTCCTGACAACCACTAGAAATAACTGGAAGGGAGGCGTTTTCTTGGCCTTGTCTTGCTTTTCCAAGTTAAAGTCTGTGAGAAATGCCAAACTCCCAGTAAGTGGGGACGAGCGCTGTAAGGAGAGCTGCAGCGTGTGCTGGTGGCATGTGTCCTGCTGGACTTCCACAAAGGAAGACACGGTGCAAAATCAGCATATTTGCAAATATATCTGTACATTTATATATAACATAGCCAGAGAGTCAGCAGTTCAGTTGATAGGCTTCTCCTTAACCCCAAATGTGGAGGCGAAAATATGTGCTTAAAAGCTTCCTCTGCTTTTCAGAGAGCAGCCCGATAATTCTACCTTTCTTTAGAAAAACACTTTAAGAAATGTTATAGCTGCTGTCTGAGTTCATTTTGTAGTGTTAAGCCTTATTAAATAGCTGAAGTAATATAACTAGTAACATTGCTGAGAGTGGAGTGGGGAATTCATTAAGTAATGGCTGTGTTGTGATTTGATTTAGATTAGTTTAGTCACCTGCTGGGTTCCTGTTTGTTTTCATATTTACGGAAGGGGTTCACTTGGTTTCCTTGGGTTTCACTTACTGCATATCCATGAGGTGTATGTGCAAGTTACTTTAAAAATAACCCCCACAAATGTGCAGTTGTAATCAGTATGGATAAAATGTTTGTGCAGGTGAGAGAAATACAAGAATCCAAAGTTGTCAATGGCCTCCTGAATTTAGCGAGTATTGAATCAGATCTTTGCAATGAGTAGTATTCTTTGCTCAAGGACCCTTGAAAGTATGTGGGGTCTTAAATAACTGCAGTGTATGGCACTCTTAATTGTAGTGGTGCAGACTCTATTGTGCAGTTGTGGTAGGCAAAGCGTTGCCTGTACGGCTAACAACCCCCCACAAAACCAAGCTAAAGTCTTTGGTTTGTGGCTTCTCGAGTGCTTTCTTCAGAAGGTACCTGCGTGGGTTATGAACTTGATGGATGGAGTTCTGCCTACGCCGGCTTTTACAAATATTTCAACTGTTTCTTTACACTGCAACCGTTGTGTTGGCTTTCTCTTGAGTCCTGTGTGTAAGGCAGTGCTGACCATGTGCTCGCGTGCTCTTAAGATGCTAGCAAACTGAGAAATTTGGTCATTAAAATGAAGTGGCAGCCTCAAGGAAGGCTGTGTTGGAACTTTTATTGCACTCAATAAATTGCGCTGAGGATTTCTAAATTTGAAAACTTCTGAAAACAAAGCTTGAAGATGAGATATTTTCAGTAGATCACTTTGTGGCTTTCAGGTTTGTCATGAATCTTAAACATGCTCTGGTGTTCTTCTGTGGGATGATAATCCATATCTAGATTTCAATGTTTTAGTATTATTTATGATGCTCAAACCATTCAGTACTTTGCAAATTGGCTGAATCTGTTGGTGAGACCAATCCAGCCTCTTCCTGCAAGAAGTCCTTGGCTGAATACTTTGAGCACCCTTTTCTGGGATACCTAGAATTTAACTACAGCTACTTGGAACCTCTTGAAGCTCCAACCTGTGCCTATGTAATCTTGTGGACTAAACCAAAACCTTTTAGAAAAGGAATTATGTTTGCAGTAAATCAAATTACATTCTTTCACAAAACCACAGACTGGTTTGTGTTGAAGGGACTTCAAAGCTCCTCCAGCTCCAATCCCTGCCATGCACAGGGACACCTTCCATAGAGCAGGGTGCTCCAACCCCTGTGTCCAACCTGGCCTTGAGCACTGCAGGGATGGGGCA
>JANRGW010018224.1:0-13681 GCA_024733675.1 Psilopsiagon aymara | reverse complement strand
CCCTGATCATCCTCGTGGCCTCCTCTGGACTTGTTCCAACAGTTCCATGTCCCTTAAAGATGTCAGGTGTTATCTTCTTGAAGAACCAGGAAGCTATAAGTGTTGGGTAATAAATCAAACACAGTCATGGAATTTAGGGAAGTAGGAGCAGTGAGGGAATGTGTTTGGTATTGACTTACTGAAGGGACAGCTTGAGCTGCTGAGCTACACCCTTCAGTGTCTCTGCCTATAAATTCTCCTGCCCTCCTGTATGAAGAGCTCCAAGAAGATGGCTGCCATCATGATCTTCTCTTGGATGACAATGATAAGTCTTCACATTCAGGTGGATGCAGGTAAAGAGTCTAACTTCTGATCACCTTCATGGCTACTTTTCACATCAAGCTAATATTGAGAATTAAGGGTAAAAGAGGATTTAGCAGCCCCGCTTAGCTCTTTCAAAAACCATGAACCAGTCAAGCCCATGAGCTAAGTAAATCAATTGTTATAGCCATTAATTCAAAATCTTTTCTTGAAACTGCTTAATGCATTTAAATTTTTGTTCTCACTATTTTTTTTTTTGTGAAGTGCCTGTTGAAGGTAATTCAAATCAATGTAGTGTAAAGCCAGTGATCTAATATTCTGATTGAGTTTGGATAATGAATGTAAAGACCAATCTCTGTTTTCTGGATGAAATGCATGTTTTTATGTTAAAGTGTGAAGTGCTCTTTGGACCATGTGTTCTGTATTTAATTAAGTATGTTGTTAGGGCATTGGTGTTTAACAAAAGAGTGCCTTAGATAAAATAAAGTATGGCACATATCCCTGTTCTCTTTATTATTGTAATTATTAGGATGTAATAGGAATTACTGTAATTTTATATTATTCTATTTTCCCATAGTCTAATTCCTAAGCAGGGAATGGATAAAAATTTGAAGTATTTGCCATTGCTGCTGTCTTTCCATTCATTCCTATTTCAGATGTAAAGTTCTGAAATGAACTTGACTTAGACTAATAAATCAAATCAAATGAGTAAAAGAAATAATTATTCAGGACTATTTCCAGGCTCAGATTTTTGGTGGTCTTGTTGTTTACTCCCCTCATAAATATTTCAGGTGCGATTAGTGATATTGAAAACTAAGTTGGAATGTTAATATTGAGCTGGAAAGTACTGTTTAATCCTTTCATTTCCATCTAATTAATCTAGATTAAAGCCTTGCATGCATGAGGAGCAGTGTGAAAGCCGTCAGAAAACTGCCTTTTATGAAGGTCAGTCCCAGTTAGAGTGGAGCTGTTTCTTAGCACAGAATCCTGGAATGGTTTAGATTGGAAGGGGCCTTAGAGCTCATCCAGTTCCACCCCCTGCCATGGGCAGGGACACCTTCCACTAGAGCATCCCTCCTCTTCCTCCGCAGACTGGAAGGCAGCAGCTGCCAGTAGGTGCCATTGAGGTGTATGATGGTGGGTCTCCTGAGGACCCCCTCCTCGGAATGGTTTGCAGGAACAACCATCGCATCTTCACATCATCCGGGCATCAGATGACCATCCTTTTCCACAGTGACCGCAGTAGAACCCAGAGAGGTTTCCAAGCCTGCTACTACTCATTTCTCACCTCCAGCAGCACCACGAGTAAGACCACAGCTGTCCTTTACCCTTTGCCAGGGAAGAAGCACATAATCTTTCTTAAGGGTCTTCTGATGGCTCCTGACACCTACGGGCATCCAGGCTCTCTTAGCCCCACTGAAAGGCATTTTGGCTCAGAAGAATCTCTTTGGACAGGACTGCCACTGGGCTACTGCCAGAACGCTGTTTCTTTGTTTGATGGACAGAGATAGGGCTTTCTCCACTCCAACAGTGCGAATACCAAATCATCATCTATTTTTCTGGCTTTCTCTGGTCCAGAGAAGGGCAATGGAGCTGGTGCAGGGCCTGGAGCACAGTATGATGGGGAATGGCTGAGGGACCCGGGGGGGTTTAGTCTGGAGAACAGAAGGCTCAGGGGGGACCTTATTGCTCTCTGCAGCTGCCTGACAGGAGGATGGAGGCAGGAGGAGGCTGGGCTCTGCTCCCAAGGAGCAAGAGGTGGGACAAGAGGTAACAGCCTCAAGCAGCACCAGGGGAGGTTTAGATGGAGATAAGGAACAATTCCTTCCCCAGAGGGTGCTCAGGCATTGTAACTGCCCAGGGCAGGGCTGGAGTCACCGTCCCTGCGAGTGTTCATGAACTGTGTAGCTGAGGCCTCAGTGCCAGGGGTTAGTGGTGGCTTTGGCAGTGCTGGAGAACAGCTGGACTGGGTGAGCTTGAAGGTCTTTTCCAGTCTGGTTGATTTTATGATTCTATGATTTCGTGGAGGCAGAGGAGTTGCTTGTTTGTGGCACACTCGTTGCTGCAGATGCCAGTGTTCCTGCTCATGGCTACTACTTGTTTTCCCAAAGTAAAGAGAGCTGACACTATCACACGCAGTGCAGTGAACTCCTTGGGTAGCTGATGAGCTGTTGAGGAGTGTGTGTGGCTGCAGTGTCAGTAGCTCCAGCTCAACTCCTGCTGTGTCACTGACCTCGTGCAAGGCTGGAGGGCTGCAGAGAGTCTGATTATCTCCTGCTTCTCCTCAGGGACATAGAATCATGGTTGAGGTTGGTCTTGCTCTGTCCCACCAGGTTATGGTGCTGACTCTGGGTCTTGGGTTTATGTATCTCAGGGTTAATTTTGGGGAGCACAGACTCTTCATCTTAGGTAAAATGCTGCTCACTCACTTCCTACTTTCTCCCTGCAGGGCCAAGTACCTCCAGCTCAACTCTCCCCATGTCAGCAACCACAGGTAGGTCTGGATGGGTTGAGGCATCTGGATATCTCTTGCTCTGGCTCAGTCACGGCTTCACAGGATGGCTGAGGTTGGAAGGTACTTCTGGGAGTCATCTGGGACAACCGCCTTGCTTAAGCCAGGACACCTAGAGCTGGCTGCCCATGACCATGTCCAGATGGCTTTTAACTGTCTCCAAGGATGGAGAATCCATCACCTCTGTGGGCAGCCTGTCACCATCAGAGCAAAACAGTATTTCCTGACCTTTAGGGAGAACATCTGAGGTGGGGTCCGCAGATGGAAAGACTCGTGTTTGTTTAGGGACTGTGTGTGTCCAAGTGCAGACAGAGGTTCTGGTTGCAGCCAGTGAAAGAAATATTACTGTTTGTAATATGGGGGCATATTCCTTTTCGTGTAATACCCAACGTATAATGCCTGAAGTTATCTCAAAATAGCAGCGCAGGTGATTTCACACTCAGAGCAGTCATTTCTTTGCAGTAATTTCACAAGTGCTTAGGAAGCATTGGTTTCAATCACTTCATAAACAGTTATTCTAATTCCTGTTTCAGCAGTTTGTTCAAGCACATTATTTGAGCACAGTGAGCATATTGAAAGGTTAATTCTTCACATAGAAAATGTTAGATCAGGGAGAGGAGCATTTCATATCTGCCAGAAGCTGAAAATAAAACCAGAAAATCTCTTAGACCTTAGTAGGCCTCTTGTTCATTCCTTAGGTTAAAACAAGTAAATGTGTATTATTTCTAATTTGGGATATAACTCAAATGATGATTTACACATTTCTCTCTTCTTGGAGAAGTTTTGAGCTTGCACTGAAAAGTATCCTTGAAATCCATTACTTGGTTTTATTTCTAAACATTCTTAGGTCTTAATTCCCCTATTATTTGATAAGGCTGCAACTGATCTATAGATAAAGTTCATACAGTTTTCTCTGTGACATGATGTCTTCATGTTTGCGACCTGGATATTTGTCAGTACTCTTGTTATCAAACAAAATCATTTGATCTTTTTTGTCCTCCCCTTTGGTCATTAGCAATTGTAATAGAGGTGAACCAGGCTCAGGTATGACTTTGTAAAGGAATAACTGACCTCTAGAGGTGCAACCTCCATAATTGTGCAGTTCCATAATAACTACTCATATTCTGATAGTGCAGACACTGAAGATCAGCATTATACAAGCTATTCAGTGTGTTTAGCATCTCCTGATCTGCATTCAGATGACATATGAACCTCATACAAATACCACTGAGCTGGTTGAAGTCACTGCCTCTACGTTTTAGACTTCTAGATTCTACATAGACACATTCCAAAAGCAACCTTAAATAAAGTACACATATTTTTCCTCTGATTTTTTTCTCTGCAGAAAATAATTCTTGTGGTGGCTTGCTTTCCTCTCCATCTGGTACATTACTGAGTTCATTTTACCCCAGAAATTATCCCAATAACACCAACTGTGTTTGGGTAATAGAAGCAAAGAACAATTTCCGTGTCATACTTTCATTTAGAATTGTTCAGTAAGTAAAAATCTATTATTTGGGAAGATGAATTATGGGATGAACACCTTGGATTTACCAAGCACGTGTTTGATTTAAAGGGTTTCTTTCAAAGCTTTTAGTACATCTGAGATGAAAAAGTATTCATTTTTGTTTATTTGGTCAAAAATGTGGCTGGCAACTAATGAGACAGAAGATGAGGGTTCTAATTTCTGTTCCAAAGATTTGATAGTCCTAGTAGGCAGTAAAATGTACTCTTTTGCTATAAACAGTTAATCAATTAAAAATATGCAAAAAATTAAAAAATAAGAAAATAAAATTGAATCATTCAACTCATATTTGCCCCCAGGATGGAAGGGGCAGATACCTGTCTGACTGTGGAAGTCTGTGATGGGCCACTCCACACCTCTCCTTTCCTCGGGAAATTTTGTTCTGGATCTTTTCACACATTCACCTCTTCCTCGAACCTCCTGACTGTCCGATTTCACAGCAAGTCTCAATACACATACAGAGGGTTTCAGGCTGACTAGTATTCCACTCCAGCAGATCAGAGCACTGGTAAGTTCATGTTTAAAGCAGAAACCTACTTCTCAACTATTTGCCAATTCACTGAGTGTAACCTTGTTGCATGACTTCAATAAATCACCCATATAGATTACTTTAAATTAGAACTGGAATATTTCTTAGAGATGCAAATGTATGATTTGGATTCTGAACTCCTTCTACAGTATCAGCTGCTCCTGCAAAAGGCATTCTTTATTTAACCTTTTTGGGTCACTCCAGTGAGCTTGTAACATATTTTCTTTTCTATCTCCTAGCACTGCTGTGTTTGCCAGACTATATGCATGTAACTGTGAGCAGATCCTACCTTCACTCACATGGCTACTCCACTTGGAATCTCACCTTGAAGGACCCCTATTGCAAACCCAACATCACATCAAACTCTGTTATGTTCAAGATACCATACACTCGCAGCGACACAGTGGGAGAGGTGAGGCTTTAAACGTTCCAGCAAAGTGTGCAAATATGGTACATGTAAAACTGCAAACCAAAGAATACACTCTGAAAACTGGCACAAATTGAAAGCTATGCTGGGGTCTGCGGGGACTGGAAGTGTTCTGATTAAGATTTCATCTTAAATACTGGGCTGGACTCGAACCTTCAGGCATTTAATGTTCAAAGCATTGTACAGGCTGTATTTAATGTCTGCATCTAGTAGTGCAGCTAAGCTCACATTGTAGTGCTGAAAATTAAAGCTAGATAAGTGATTCTTATCTTGTGAACAGAAATTAGAAGTTTCAGACTTCTCCATAGCAGACTTTCTGGGAAATAATGCATTTACTGTGCACATTGCTGTAAAGATACAGCAAAGTTTCAAATTCATAATAGGAAACCTGATGATATGAATTAATTTTGCATTTTATCTTTTATGCCAAACGGGAAACAACAATACAATAGCCTTTTCCAGTATTATTAGAGGATCCTCTTCTGGTACTGTAATCACAAGGAATAAAGATCTTCATCTGCACGTCAGCTGCAAAATGCTCCAGAACACATGGGCCCGAAAGATGTATGTTGTGGAGGACAATTTTGAAGTCAATGAAACTCAGTACGGCAGATATGATGTAAACCTTACATTCTATCATTCTGCATCCTTCTCACGGCCAGTGAATGACTTCCCATATTATGTTAACCTGAATCAGAATTTAGTCCTTGAAGCTTACCTGCACAGCCCTGATCCAAACCTGGTGTTATTTGTGGACACCTGTGTGGCTTCTCCCACTCCCCAGAATTTTACAGCAGCAACCCATGATATAATCAGGAATGGGTAAGCTCTTATGCATTACAACTACAGATAAAACTGCTTTTGAATTCCTGTATCTCCTTTTTTCTTAATGGAAAAATGCGGATGCAGCATACATGAATGTCATTATTGCCATTAATGCTTCTAACTAATTCATGAACATGGACATTTGGGAAAGGGGATGGATTGGCCCAAACTATAACATTCACTCTCCAGTTTAGAATGACAAGCAGCCTAAATGGCTATGACCAGTTCACTGTGGATTGTTGTTATTGAAGAGGTAATGGTGACACATCTTGGGTAAGGATGATCTACCTTCAGCAAATCATAAAAACCCTAGGTATCTAGACACATGATAGGCTGAGGGAAGGTAACATGGCTCAATGTTGCCAAAGGACAGCATCTTGCTTTTCCAAATTGCCTGTTTCTGGACCACTTTCATCACATTTAACATCCCTTTGCATGTTATATGTTATAGTGCATGTGAATTACTTACTTCAGTGTATATCCTTGACAGATTTCTTGTTTCTTTTTAGGTGTGTTTGATATTCTACTTATGCTACATACTATTCACCCTTCAGATACACAGTCTGGTTTGAATTCAGTGCCTTCGAGTTTATTCATCACAATCCACTGGTTTACCTGCAGTGTGAACTAGTGGTGTGCAAGGCCTATGGCTATTCTTCCAGATGCTACCAAGGCTGTGTTACTAGGTCCAAGAGAAAGACAAGCTCTGGCCAAGAGAGATTGACTGTAGTTGCTGGCCCAACACGATTGAAAGAAGCTGGTGCTGAGGATAGGAATGAACGTGATGTTAAATAAAACTGTCTCCTTTGACAGACAGCATCTTTGAATGCCAATTTAATTCTGAAAGGAACTATGCTGCTGGATCAGCAGCAGCTCTAAAATGTGCTTACTGACTCATGCCTCTTAAACCCACTTCACATCAGTTGTCTTCATTTCCATATAACAAAACTGCTACTTCAGCAGTTTTCCAGGGATTCTGATAAAACAGGGCACGGGTAGCTCTGTGTCATTAACCTGGCTCCAAACTGCCTGTGATTTGTCCCTGCTGTGTCTGAAAAGCCAGTCTGAAAGCTTCCCTGGCAGATTCTCTAAACTCTACATGGTTTGTTTTCTTCCGTGTGAAACTGAGATGTTTAAGTTGCAGTTTAAACTATATAAACAAGCTCTAACAGTATAAACCTGAACCTTGGATGTGTCAGAGTGCAAGAAATGAGTTCACCTTTAAATCTGATCTAGAATTTCCTTTTTTTTTTTTCTCCATTTGTGTAATGTTTTGGAGATAACGAGACCAGGGATCAAGTGTAACAAGGTCCTCTAACTTTTCCCAGAACTGGACTTTTTGTCATCTAGGAGAATATGGATTCAGCTCCTGCTCCAACTGATGTTTCTCATGCACCATTTATTACTGCTCTCAGGCAGTTGCTGTTTTCATTCTTGCATTTCTTCTTAAACATAAAGTGAAGACACTAATTCCATGCGAGATCATATAAGCCTTGTACATTTTTGCAGCTGATCACATTGGTTGAGTAATTTGATGGATGAATTTCCTTGCATTGACTATCCAAGATTAAAACCCAAGCATGAAAGGCTTTCTGTGGTAATGGGTTACCTCATGAAAAGAGGTGGGCTTGACATAACAACTTGGCATTGAAGGAAACCAGAAGACCAAACAAGGGAAGTTTAGTTTGGATATAAGGAGGAAGCTCTTTACTGTAAGGGTGGTGAGGTACTGGAATGGGTTGCGCAAGGAAGGTGTGAATGTTCCATTGATAGCCGTGTTCAAGGCTGGGTTAGACAGAGCCTTGGATGACATGGTTTAGTGGGAGCTGTCCCTGCCCACGGCAGGGGAATTGGAATTGGATGGTCTTAAGGTCCTTTCCAATCATATTTTATGATTTTGTGATTCTATGTTTGCAGCCCGGTATCAACCTTCAAATTAGTTGCCACCTGCAATATTGAGGCTCTCAAATCTCTAACACAATACCTGAATCATCAGCTTCCTCCTCTCAAGATGGAAGTTTTGACTTTGCTGGTGGAAAACACAGTCCTGGTAGTGTGGAATCCAGATGGCCAGGCCTTGCTCTGCACCAAACACAAGTTTGTTTCCCACTTTTTCAGATGCAAATTAAAAACGAGGGTCCTTCCTTTTGATAGGACAGTTGTGAGCACATCACAAAATGTGTGCTGTGTTATAGCCAATAATGGAGCCCACCCGAAAGGTACTTTGGTAAATCTCAGTGTGATGCATTTATCCTTCAGGCAAGGCTAGCACTGTTGTAATGTTTTCTGTTCCTATTGCAGCCAGTGCTAGCAGGCAAAATATTTGGATGCAAGTACTCCTGTGTACTATCCTAATGCTTCTTTTAAGCCCTGTTTTCTATCATTTCCTATTTTCAGATACAGAGATGAAATTTTGCTTTAAAATTGCATGGAATAATGAAATATTTCAATGGAGAATGCTTTATGTAGCTAAAACCACCTACACAATCCCACACAACTGAAAGAGAAAAATTATTCTTCTGATTCTGTATGGATCCTCATACATAATATCTGAAGATTTTGTGACTAGTTCTTTAGGGAGGTTCTTCTTGCTATGAAATATTTGAGCTATTTTCAATTATGGCTGATTTCCAATCTAAATGATGTAATTATGAAACAGGAAGATAATGTTCCTAGTGTGATGGATCTGTCCATTCCTCAAAGTGGATTTGAACTCAAAATTTTGTTGTCTTGAAGAGCATCATCCGTAACAAAGAATTTTTTCAAGCAATATGCCATCTATATATGTGGGTTTCCTGCCAGAACACAGGAATGCCACAAGCCTTGGTTCTGGAAAAACCCAGGAAGATCTTATTTCTGGTCCAGATCAGACGTCAGCCCTGCATAACAGCATCTGCCTATGACTTACTGCCTAAGCCAAGAACATCTCTAATGTCTCTAGAATTCATATGAATCCCCATTATACAATTACTGTGATGGTATAATTATTGTTATAGCCTAGCCTAGCACATCCCTGTCAGTCAAAAGCAATGCTGGAAAACAACTTTAAAGTCCCGTGTTTAGTTTTGGGGTTTTGGTCGTGGTTGGTTTCAGGTTTTTTGCCTTTTTTCTTTGCCAATAGATAAGGTCAAATGAAGCCACTATAACTCTTCTTAGGCAACACCATAGCTCTGCTTTATAGCAGGGGAAGTTGCCAATTTATCTGCTTGCATTTCTGCAGGATAAGAAGACAACTAGCTGCGATGACAAGGGAACATCATCGGGGTGATAGTGCCTTCCTGAGAGCACAAACGTCTTGGCAGTTGCAGGATGGCAAAAGGGCTATTATTCCAGGAATGTCTGACTGGCCTTTTCATCCTTATTACTGGATTCTGTGTCACCAAGGCTGGCCCTGGACTGTGACCAAGGCACATGGAAATGGACTTCAATGGCTGCTCTCAGGTCAGCTCCACCTGAGTCAACAGATCTTTGGTACCTTTATTGCAGCATTTATGGCTCTCAGAAGAAGGGGCAGGCAACTCAGGAGGACTACAAGGAAGTGGTGAGGTTACACAGGGAGGAAGTTAGGAGGCCCGAAGCCCAACTTAATCTGGCTACTGCCATAAAAGACAATGTAAAATATTTCTATAGAAACATTAACCACAGAAGGAGGGCTAAGAAGAATCTCTATCCCTTATTGTGTGTGTATGGAAACAGTGATAAAGGATGAGGAAAAGGCTGAGGTACTCTAATGCCTTCTTTGCCTCAGTCTTTAATAGCAAGGTCAGTTGTTTTCAGGGTACACAGCACCTTGTGCTGGAAGAGAGGACTGGGGAGCAGAATGAAGCCCCATAATCTAAGAGAAAATGGTCAGTGACCTGCTACACCATTAAGATACACATCAGTCTATGGGGAGGATGGAATCCATGCAAGGGTTCCTCAGAAGAAGCTGGCTGAAGCTCTCACCAAGCCATTTCCCACCATTTTTCAGCAGTCCTGGCTCACTGGGGGGGTCTCCATTTGACTGGAGCTCAGCAAGTGTGACACTCACCTACAAGAAGGGCTGGAAGGAGGATCCAGAGAACTACAGGTCTATCAGCCAGACCTTGGTGGCAGGGAAGGTGATAGGGTAGATCATCCTGAGTGCCATCGTGTGGCATGTACAGGACAACCAGGTGATCAGGCCCAGTCAGCATGGGTTTATGAAAGGCAGGTCCTACTTGACTAAGTTAATCTCTTTCTATGACAAGATGACCCACTTAGTGGATGAGGGAAAAGCTGTGGATGTTGTCTACCTGGACTTTAGCAAACCTTTGACACCTGGAAAAGCTGGCTGCTCATGGCTTGGACAAGTGTACTCTTTGCTGGGTAAAAAAACAGTTGGATGATCGAGCCCGAGCAGTGGTGATGAATGGAGACAAATCCAGCTGGAGAAAGCAAGACTAAACTTCCTAGGTACAACTGGAGCTGTGAATGCTGTAAACTGAGCTCCTGTTGCAATCTCTTGCTTTGGAGCATGTTCAAAACTTCCCAAGGGAAAAAAACTAGATCAGTCTTCAATGCCTTTTGTCTTCTTATGTTACCACTGTGATAATATAATTGTGCATAGCCACAGGAAATCTTTCTGTGGAATATTTCTGAAAAAGAAGAGGCTTAAAGAATAACATAGATTGAGGACAGAGCTGTATGAATGTTTAATGCTTCATAAGTACTTAAGGCTTAAGATCAAAGGGTGCGGAGAAGTTAAAAAGCTATAATAAATTGATGTTATCATGAAACTACAACCTACATAATTGCAGGAAAACCCTAAATGTCTCCATAATTTCCCCTTCTATTAAATACTGTGAATGAATATAAAAGATATGAGCATCCCCATAGTGATATTTATTTACATTATCACATTTGCACTAAGCTTTGAAGCTTTCCCCATCCTTCCTTGGTTCTGCATGGTGAGTCTCCTCCATCTCTATATCAAATCTCAGGTTGTAGGCTGAATCGTGTAATTATTGAAGTGCTCTTAGTAAATACATCTGTTCTCATGAGGTTTTTCTAATTGTTCTTTCTTCAGGTGCTTTGTTGATTCTCATTTGAAAAGGCTTCTGTTTATTTATCTTTCAAGGTTTCATGTCAGATCATTAAAAGCTGATAGTATTACTATTCTTAGCCTAGGTTCTTAGTTCAAATCTACACCAATATATCTACACTGTAAGGTGGCAGCTGCAAAGAGCACAATGGAATAAGTCCATGGCTATTGTCTTTTTCTTTTTTAAGGGATGACTCATGAATCCTTATGACAAGACAGAGGAGATTCATTGTATTATTGTATTCACGTGAATCAGGAAACACAAAAGCCAAATTCAGTTGCAGCACAGTGAAACCCAGCACAGTGAAAATATAAGTTGTAGAGGAGATGAAACATATCAGATTCTTATAGCTGGCAACCACAATGCAGAATCTTTTTAGAGCATTTTGAACATCTCTATAGATCCTCTCTTTTGTTGGACCTTAGCTGCTGAGCATATAATCAATTGAATTAAAACTGATTGTCAATGAAAGCCATAAGAAAATACTTTATACCACCTTTCCCCCCCTTTTTTTCCCTTTCTGTTCTTATTTTTAGCCAAATAGACCAATCCAAAATTCCTCATATCTAACAAAGACTTGTTTGCAAGATCTGAAGTGGCTGGGCTAGGCAGCTAAGCCTTGCCTAGCCTTTTCAACAGGCTGTGATCACTTGGGCAGTCAATGTGGCTAGTGGCTGCCCATGCATTGTGCTACAGCCAGCTTCTAGACTCTCTTCTCTATACTAATTCTCAGTGATTTATGTAATGGCAAATATAGCCTGGAGCCTATTGGGCAGACCTTATCACTTTATCAGACTTACTCAGAGAGTACTGCTGTGTTTTCACACTAAAGAACAAAACCTACTCCTTGACATCTGTATGGTCAAACCCCTGTGCTAGGCTCTGTAGAAAGGCATAGGACAGCTTGGTTTGGCCTTTGTGAGTTTTCCATTGTGGAAGTTCAAGTATGTTGCTCTCAAATGCACCTTTGTTGGGAAATTTATGAACTAAGTACATCAGTTGAGCAGTAAGTACTTCAGCAAATATCTTCTGAATGGATTTTGGGAAGTGTATTGGAGGCCTGACCTTGCAGAGGTTAAGGCCAACATTTAACTGCTTCACTAATTTCTAAACCTTTGGGGAGATTCTTCATATCAGAAAACTTCTGCACAAAGCTTAGTTAAATGTTTGTAAAGTTTTGTTTCCATTCCAAATATTTAATTTTAACAACCTATCTTGGCTTCTTGTTAAATGGCAATACGTAATGCAATATCTAGTACAGCAATATAGGTGTGGAACTGACTTAACCTTGCTTGGCAAAATTCACTAACTTCTTTTCCCTGTCTACAAACTGTTTGATAATGCCTAGTTGGAGGAGGAACAGGTGAAGGGCATTCATATTTGTCATTGCCCATCACCCATTTTTCAAGCACCATGCTCCTGTTGCCTCAGATTATCACATCTAGGGCACCCTTCATCGTATAAAGAACACATTGCAGAAATTATCTGCCCAGTTGGGGGGTTGAAATAAAGTAAAAGGAAATGGCATACACTGCATTTTTTATTCTATCTTGCTATATTTGTGATTCAGACAAAGTGGAGCATACAGCTCAGAAAACTAAGTCATGTTCCACTGCGTATTAGACTTGGGGTATGAAGAATTGTTTTTTAATGGATCATTTTATCTTTGGTGCAGATTTTAATGATTAAAACTATGCATTCCTAAGTTAAACTGCTTGATCCTTTCAGATCTTTGCAAGGAGAAAATGCAATGAGAAGCATTAAGAAATATGATAAACAACAGCCTATTTCTACTTTAAATGCAAAATCAAGGCACACAACCTTTGTGCTAAAGTTAAAGATGACTGGGGCCTTGAGCAGAGAAAATCTAAAAGCAGTAATCCTGACTTTTCCATTATAACCCTTTGACTCTTCTGGTTTTTAAGCTCTGAAAGAAGATAAAATTCCTGCAAGAGACACAGAGCTGAGCAGCACAATGTAGACATCTGCTGTCCAGGATACCAGTTCAGGAGTCTTTGAGAGCACCTTGCATGGTATCCGTAGTGAAATCATGAAAACCAGCACTGCCTAGCACTGTAGACTTACATGTTTGGGAATCAAGGCCTTTAGTTTGGTTGGCTTCTTTAGGATCAAAAGCATTAAATAATTTAAATGTGTTTAAGTTACGTCTCAAAAAGGAATTCTTACACTGTTAGCTTTGGAATTTCCCTGAACACTATGCATATAAAAAATTCTTTTTAATCCAATAACATTCAAAGTAAACAAAATGTATTGTAGCTTAAGTCAGCTTTTTTTTTATATATTTCTCTGTTTAATCAGAAGAAAAACAGCTTCAAGGTTATTTTTTGAATGATTACAAATTCTGGAAGGTATACAGGATGAACAGAAGTTGCTCTCATGAGACCTCACCTCACTTGGATTACTGTGTGCAGTTCTGGTGTCCTCAACATAGAAAGGACATGGAACTGTTGGAACAAGTCCAGAGGAGGGCCATGAGGAT
>JANRGW010018222.1:0-20687 GCA_024733675.1 Psilopsiagon aymara | reverse complement strand
GCTTTTTTCCTTATGGCCAAAATCCACAGTCCCACCAGCAAAAGAAGAGAAAGGAAGACCCCAGAGTCCTGGCAACAGGACTGTGTGTGTTAAACAGTCTTGTGTGTGTTAAAACGTTTTACCTAGATACAAACCAGTGATTCCTTGCAAACTGGCCTTGCAGCTACTAGGAATGACATAATATTTTGGCATCTTTTTGATAGGGTTTTCTCTTGGGAATCTTTTCCGAAGTTTCTACCATGTAGTGCCCAAAATTGTTGCTGAAGGTGAAAGAACATGCCAGTGTTAATGCTGTTATTGACATTTTTGTGTTGGAAGGTGTCTGAGGATGCAAAGAATATAAGAAAATTTGCAAAATATCCATGCAGACACCCAAAGTGTGGGAAGCTTTCTGCATCCTTATAGATAATGGAGATCTTATTCATGCTGTCCATGTATGTGAGACACTATTTAGGTTCACCTAAAAATAGACATTAAAAATAGAGTTGATCAATCATGGCTACAAAGTATGTGTTTCTCCTCATTAGCTTCAAAGGGAGTGCTGAGCTTAAGTATCTGAGCTTTTGGCACTCAAAATTACATGGATCCCAGTAAAGTTCTTGAAATATTTGTAGCTGAGAGTATCTACCTTCCTTTTCATGTGTATCTCACTAGGCATTCCGTACTTTTGTTATAGCAGCTTCAGTTTCTTCATATTCTTTCATGTAAAGGTGCTTTTAGCATGAGGAGGAAGAGAGCTTCGTGCAAGTCCAGTCTTCTGTCACTGGCTTGTTTCCCGAGTCCCTTCCACTGTTTCTGGAAACCTATAACAATCCCTTATCTTTGCCTACTTTTATTGCTCCAGCTTTTGTCTATTACACCATTGCTTACTTGGTGTAAGATCCATCATGTTTGCCCATTGGGGCTTACACAGCAGGGTATATTTTTTCTTCTGATAAACTACCTTACCTCACTTCTTGTATTTTTCATGGAGAGCTGCCTAAGCCTGATTTTGCCTCTGTTTATGGTTAGTCTGGAGAAGCACCGTCCACTGAAATCAGTCACTCGGGTCAGAGATTGGTCAAATGAGCATTGACTCATGGAGCAAAGGCATCACACAATCTGCAGCCAGGGCTGAAAACAGACATACCTATGAGGAAAGGTGTCCAGGGACATCTGTCTTGTGTCTCATAGCAAAAGATGAAGGGTATTTTCTGAGCAAATTCAACAGAAAGACAAATAAGACATCAAGAAAACTTCAGATGTTTACCAGACTAAGGAATTTGTTGTTACAAGAGGGGTATGGAAACCAAGAGCTGCAGTCAGATCCAGGGAAGTGGACGTTTGAAGAGATAGCAAGTATTTCCAGTATTACAACTACAAAAAGTAAGTTGGAGTGGAGGGAATTAGGGCTGGAGAGAATCTTTAACCTCAGCCTGCAAGTTTCTTACGATGAGGGATTGGAAACCAGCTGTTGAAAATATCTACTCCAGAATGACACCTTCAGATTATCTCCCAGCTTCCCCAAACATCTGCAGGTGGCTTCCAGTTTTACCCACTCTTCAGTGATTTCTACACTCCTGGCTGGCCTGGTTTGCCTTGCTGGAGTGCAAGGCTGAGAGGTGCCTGGACAGGCAAAGGGTCCATCACACCCAGCTGGCTCCCCTGATCTGAAGCTGCTCTACCCGTCTGGGTAGACTTCAGAACAGGGAGAAGAGAGGCTGTCTCTCTTCCCCAGGCAACGTCTGACTGTCACAAATCATTACAGCCAAATAAACAGCATCAGGTTATAGTTCAACAAAGAAGCACACGTAAGCCCAGGCATTACTGAGACCCCAGTTTAGGATGCCATTCAATGAAAATAGGCCTGATGGCTCAGTGCCTGCATCTACCAGCAAGTGCTGGGAGCTCACCGGTAGGTAGTAGGAGCATGACGATGTCATGGAGGAGGACCAGTGTGTTGGAGCTGCAGTGGGGCTGAAGAATAGGGTCAAGACTGTAATAATAATAGTAATAATATGGTTTTCCACAATGACCTGTTATAATTCTATTTTCTGCCAGAGTGAGTAAATGCTGTGGGTCTCACCCACAAACAAAAACCCAAAAAACAGAACAGCAGCCTCCTTGGAGATCTTGGCACAAGCTAGGAGCTCTTTTCTGCTCTTTTCTTTTTCTAGGGAACAGGCTGGACCAGTTAATAGTGTAGGCTACTCTGCTGGGAGGTCATAAAATCATAGGATGGTTTAGGTTAGAAGGGACCTTAAAGATCATCTGGTTCCAACCCGCCTGCTACAGGCAGGGACACCTTTTACTAGACCAGATTGCTCAAAGCTACATCCAACTTAGCCTTCAACCCTTCCATCCCAAGCTGGCTACACATAGGCATGGTGTGGATGCTTTTTGCTTTGGCAGGCTGAAGTGGGGTTGACAGTCAGACAATGCCTGGGGTTGTACGACCACTTACCACTTAGAGACTTGATCTTCACATCACACTGTAAAGTCATACGAGGTACTGTAAGGATTTCCTTCCCATCCACTTTATTTTGGGCCAAAACGTGGGCTCACAAAAAGTGGCTCAACAAAAAGACTTTTTCTTTTCTGATAATTGATTGTTGCAGAGTGATTCTTTAGATACGACAAGACCCTATGGCCTTCAGAGCACAAGATTTGAGTGCCTTTGGGTTTTTTCCCATCTAGTTTGGGATTAATCTGAGCCATATTCATGAACTGACACACTGAGTGCAGCTACTGTCGTGGATGCTGCTGCAGAGACCTGTTAGTTTCCTGGTCTGCTGGTTGAAAGGCTGCTGTCAATGTGACAGGCTTTTGCTGACATTACTTCTAATCTCCTACAGAGAAAACGCCTTCAAACTAAAAACAGGTGTTTGTGTTGTTTTGGCTTTTTCATTGCTACTAGAAACTACCTTGATTTGAAGGAGTTTTACTGTCAGAGTGGTCTCTGTTAATTTTCTGAATACAGACGTTGTAGTCAAGGGAAACCTGGTTTTCCCAGAAAGCTGAGTACCATGAGAGTGCTCTGCAGCTGCTCTCCAGGAATGACAGCTTGTTGGTGTCAGCATCCTCTGGCACAACAGCTACAGGACCCATAAGGCTTTGACTGCCTGAGCAGTTGTATTTTGCTGTCTGCTCTTATCTCACTGACTCACAATGAGCAGGACCAGCCCATTTGTGTCTTCTCCAGCAGGCAATTACCTACTTGCAAAAGGCATCAGCCTAGTCTAATGGTTTGGCTGAATATTCAGCAAGTCCTGGGCAAGCATCTAGGCTCCCAGACAAATGGGAGGAAATTTCCTTCAGGAAAAAGAAAAAAAATGGGGAACTCACATCTGCAGAAACCTGAGTGTGGGCTGGAATGTTTCCTCTGTTCCTGCAGAAGCTTTCTCCCACCATCCTAGGACTAGGACCCAGAATGGATCCATGCTCCCAGGACCTCCTGGAGTCCTAAGAAATCTATACTCCTGCAGTCACAGAGCTGTTTCCAGCTCTCTGTTTTCAGGTCCCAGATATTCGCAAGATATGCTGAGATGACTTTCTTTGCTGACTGCGGGTTTTTTTGCTGGGACCTTTGCTCCCAGAGATGCTAATGGGAGATACTCTCAGGTATTGTGATAGGCAGTCTTAGTCATCTGGGTAAAAACGTGGCTGTTACATACATACATACATGCATACTGTTACATACAGTAATTTCAGTATGGGATCTTCCTTTCCATTACAGCAGATGGTCTTTGTGGCACATCTTAGGTGGAATATGAGATGTAGACTTGTTAATGATCATAAAGCCTTCAGGAGTCCACTAAGATAAGGTGTTTCAAGTGCACAGACATTAAATGATTTTCCTAATGCTATAAAAGAAGACAGTGTCAGAGAAGGTGTTTCACTCCTGCTGTACGGTGGGGAAAAGAGGGGAAGTTCACCCAGCATAGCAAGGAATAGGAGCCAAGTTCCTGGTGTTTTAGTGTAGGGTGGTCCTCCGTAGATAGGCCTAATTCACCCTGTGCACATCTGCTGTGACACTCCCAGTCACAGTGATGAAGGGCAAGTGTGCTGTGATGGTGCAGGGGCTGATGCCCTGAGGAGCATCCTCCACATGTACCACTCTCTGCAAAGTCTCCTAGGACAATGAAGCAGATGATGTATTACTGCAGAAAAAGCTGGGAAGACCTGAGAGTGCCTCTAATGTGACTGCAGAGGGGAGCCAAATCCTTGTGTACTCTGCACGGCTTTCCTGGCACCAGCCAAGGAATGCTGGCATGCCAGCTCCTCCAGAGCTATTAGTGGTGCTGTGAGCTCCAGGGCCGAAGAGAATATGTGCACTGTGTTGCAGCCGCCCTGGAGATCCCTCTAGAGCACACTCTTCCACACCACCCGCCTCAGAGCTCTACTGCACCAGGGCAGGGATAGGGTTTCAGTCCTGCGGATGGGAGGGTTTTTTGGCTGGCCAGAAATTCAGGTCCTCTCCAATTCTTGCAACTCCCTCCCCCCCCCTCACCAGCCTCCCCTTCCTGCTCTGAAGGTTTGTTTGCACTTGCCTACGTGCAGCTGAGAAGTTCAGGCTGGCATCAAAGCAATAGGATTATTGCTTTTATTGTGAGTTTTCGTTATAGAAAACAAATATATGCATACAAATATTAGTCAAATATGTCTATCAGCAGCAGATGATTTTTTCCTAGGCTTAAATCTTTGCCTTTTGTGAAGGAAGAAGACAGTCTTGAAGGGCGGGCTACCCCAAACACCCTGCACAAGCCACAGGAGTTCACATGTCCTCTCCTGCTAGGAGCCTGTTGCTTGTACTGGCTCTCCCCAAGGCCATTTAAATCCTGGACCTGAATTCACAACACTATCTAAACTCTCAGCATTCATCTAGGTACCTGCAGATCTTGGTTCCACTGTAGCTCTCAACCTGTGTCTTGTTAGGAGAACTTAAGAGTGGAGGATGAATCTCCATGTACCAAAGGTATTTTCAACAAAGGCTAAGTCAACCTAGCCCAGACTTCACAGCTTCCTGCTTTTGGACCTTGCAGTTCTGATTTCAGCCCTGAAAAATCAGTGGCTACTGCTATAAGTTTATGTATAAACTGGAAAGGTTCCTGCCTCTGGGTTCATGACTGTCTTAGAAACTAAATGCCAAGCATCATTCCTTGGATGCTTTTCACCTGGGTGAAAGGGCCCTCTCCTCTCCCTAGCTCAGTCACTGTGCATCAGACATCATTCCTACATGACAGTTTGGATGCAGCCATCCTCTTTTAGAAAGTGGAAGAGTTTGACAGCAAGGATGTGGATTGTCTCACTCACCTCAGGGGCAGAGGATGATGCGGGACAGTTTGCTTCACCACACAGACACATAACAACTTTTCTAAGTGCAATTGTCTGCCACTTGGCTGAAAGATCAGCTCTGCCCTGGACAACATCCATAACCGATACCCTTCCTGTGGCTGCAGAGATGCTCAGACACATGGATAGCCAAGAGCCAGGCCTTACTTGGGTGATACCTAGTTTACAGAATGATCTCTTGCCCTCTGGAAATGCTTATTTCTCTGTACTGACCTCTAAACATACGTGATAGGAAGACCATTGATGCATATTCATGGGACCATATAGTCACAGCAGCCTGACATCTACCATGTCAGCTACCCCTACTGAGAGCCTATTTTCCTGACCAAATCCATGCTGGCATTTGTCCTTGCTGTGGCTTAACCCTGTGTTGCTATCAGTCACTAGTACCTGACCTCAGCTGCCAGACACACTGCTCAGCATGTCCCATATAGGAGAGTATGTGAAGATGTACCTCAGAGGGAACAGATACTGCTGTTTTGCTGTGAGCTATCTGAGCCACCAAAGTTTCTCTACTTTTGGCTGCGGCTGCTGGCACACGCAGTGCAGAGAGAGGAGATGGCATTCAGCCCATACCTGCCTGGCCCACAGCCTTGGCACAGCATACACAGGGCACAAATTCCTCATCTCTCTGTGGTCCAAATGCAGTAGCATCCCACCAGCAGACGTGACCTGGCACAAGTAGATCCCAAACCCTAGTACTGGGACAGGAGACTGAGGGATGTGGCATTGACCAGTTGCAGCAGAAACATCTCAGGAGCATCCACTAAGCCCCTGCATGAACATCAAAGACGGGAAAAATGAATTTAGTTTCCAGTTGACTTCTTCCTCGAATAGAAGAACAGAGGGTTGCACAAAGCCAGCTCAGCATTGTGTCTGATGTATTTATGTGTGTCTCTGGCTGAGGAGTTGCTGGAGGCTGGACACATCTAGATGTTTGGCACGGAGGGAACAAAATGCACACAGGGCTCTGAAAAGGAGGAGGTTAGCCTGACCTAAAGGCTTTGTGGTGTCCCAGGTCTCTAAGCTGCAGGGCACAAAAATCAATTACAGCACAGCCTGGAGCAGCTGCATTGGAAATTCAGTCAAGCCTTTGAGCAAAACAGGCTGATGATTTGCCAATGGAAGGCTGTGAAGCAGCAATGCAGACTGCCGAAACTGTTTTCTCGTTCCCATTGCAAGCAGAGCTCCCCCTGACACCAATGGAAGCAAGCTTAATGTTTTTGCAGCTTGTTACCACTCACTGTAGCTGTCTGCTCTGAAATCTGTCTTTTCCTTTCCCGCCAGCACTCCCTCTCCTGGTGAGACATATATCCCCGGGAAAGGTAGAGGTAGTCAAAGCAGATAAGGGTATGAAATGTGAGAAGATTTGTTGTGCCTGGGGGAAATTGAGGCAGTAAGGCTGTCACTTGCGTTCACTTTTCAAACTACCAACGACGCAGATGTAGTTATCTAAAAAGCTTAGATTTGCAAAGGTATGTAGGTACTGAACATCTTCAGAGTTCAATGCCAAATTACTAAGACAAGATCATTTGGGACTCCCAGGTGAGGCTTTTTTTGCCTCTTGGCAAATGCTCTGCCAAGAGCAGAGTGAGTGGTGGTGAGTTGTGATTCATTAGGTAAACCAGGAAGCAAGTGCTCCCAAGTCCTGGCCCTGTTCCTTTAAGTGACCTTATAGGTTGCCTGAACTTGGACTTAGCTCCACATCTTATTGGCTGGCAATATTGGGCCATTCTAGGCTTGGGAACTATGAGGAACATAGGATAGATGGGATATAAGGGGATTACAAAGCTGAAGAGAGGATGTCCTCAATGTAGTGTCTTTCTATGGAGATCTAGTCCATGAAGTCAGTGGACCCTAGACCATGATGTACTTCAGTTTATAGCCTGGCATTGCTCTTCACCACTACACATCTTTTGTCCCGATCAACCTCCCTTCTTTCTAGATGTTCCTCAGTTCTGTCTCGAGTTTTTCAGTGGTCCAAGGGTAATTCTATGGTTATACATTTTTGCCTTGGGCCACACATCACACTTCAAGCCAGGAGGACTGGCCAAACTGTAAGAGCAGTGTTCTCCTCCCCACCCCTACACTCCAAAACCATCCAGCATTATTTAATCAACAAAGGGGTTTAAAGACCTAATTGATCTTTAGGTGAGTAATTCCCACTCTCCCTTTCTGACTTCATATTCAGAACAGATCTGACTCAGATGCAGAGGAGGGTATCACAAGCTCCAGCTCTTGCGAGGTTTTTTGCAAGTCACATACACACACAATGCAACACACAAGTGCATGCACCAATGCGGAAAAAGGTTGTTTCGGCTTGATTTGAGGAAGATATTCGTATGTGTGGTACTGGACAAGTATATGCAATATGTTATTTCTATATGTGAATCTCTCTTTTGCCTAATATTGAGCATCTGAAGACTAGTGAGGTGTGACAGTAGCACACCAATTATTAGTACTCATGGACCAAAGTCACCAGAATGTTTTTGCTTGTATTACTACTTAATAATAGGTAATAATTCTCAGTACTTAATAGGTGTTTTCTCATAGACCTTGCTTATAATTGTCGCCTTAAATACCTTTCAATTAGACACTCCTTTGGGAGTTTTTCATTCTTTAGCATTAATAATACTGACCTGGTTTCAAACAAGCTATTTTAGTTAGCTGTGAAATGGAGACAATCCCATTTCTGTGCAGCTTGGAGAGTTGAATAAAGACTGTTGGCATCCTCCTCCCAAGAACACTCCCATGAGGCATATTGTGCTTTATAACCCCTTGCTTTTTTGCTGCTGGTATGAGAAATAAAAGTTGAAAGAACTCTTTTTCTAGAGCTCTTATTTCATGATTTGATACATATCTTTCTCCTGCACTCTTTGTCAGTACTTCCCACTGTGGGAGGATGACAAGGGAATATGTGTCAATGAGTCCATTAAAACAAATCTGTTTGCATCCTTGGCCCAGCTGACTGCAACCATCTGTCTCGTCTGAGGAAGATTCTGAGTACTTGAGCAAAAGACTGAACTTCAACTCCCTCATCCAGGGAGGATATTCCTAGAAACAATTTCAAAAATTAAAACAAACAAACAAACAAAAACCCAAACAAAAACAAACAAACAAAAAAAAAAAAACAAAGAAAAAAGCAAACAAACAAAAAATCCACAAACAAAAAAGCCCCAAAACAAAATGAGCAAACAAAAAGAAAAAAAAAATATTCAGTGCCTAAAGCTTTGAGAGCCAGGAGAGAAAACTGAAAGGAGAAATTGGTTTTGAGAGGTGCAAAAAGGGAGACAGAAGGAGCTGGGCTCTCCCATGAAGAATCAAGAAAAATGTGTCTGTTGCTCTGAGTGATGTTGTCTGTCACATAACTGAAACAGACTTTCTTTAAATAATTTTGGCACCAGAGAGCCGGTACTGAGATGATCCTCCTTGTATCTGTGATAGGAGCACGGGAGCAAGGAAAAAGGTGTCCATTTTAACCACAGAACCTGTTAAGTACCCTTTTGGGCTCCTATTTTGCAAGACAAAATCATAAAACCATAGAACCATGGAATGGTGTGGGTTAGAAGGGAACTTAAAGCTCTTCCGGTTTCAACCCCCTGCCAGAGGCAGGGACACCTTCCACCAGACCAGGTTGCTCCAAGCCCCATCCAACCTGGCCTTGAACACTGCCAGGGATGGGGCAGCCACAGCTTCTCTGGGCAACTGTGCCAAGGCCTCAGCACCCTCACAGGGAAGAATTTCTTCTGAATATCTTATCTAAATCTCCTCTCTTCCAATTTAAATTAAATGTAAAAGGGAAAAGAAAGGGCAAAAAATAAAGCTTTGTATCCTTGATAATTGCAAAACAATCGTTGTAAATAGCAAGGTATGAAACTAAAACCATCTTCTGTCAAAGAATGAGGGAAAATGAGGCAGAAAAAAGCCAGCATTGTAGCTAGGCTTACGCGCTAGGAAATGTGTGGATTTACAGCACATTTCTTTGTCATATGCCTTGAAGATGAGAGAAAGGAATCGGTGTGAGCAAAGACAAGACAAATCACAGTATCAGAGTGACCGCTACTTTGTTTTATGGTCCTCTGATATTTCAACAAGTGAGTGGAGCATAGACATAGGGTTCCATCAACAAAGAAGAGGACCTCCAAGTTTCAGGAGGGTCAGGCATCATATTCAGTAGTCATCAAGGAGCAATCTTGCATCTCTCCAGCGGCTCAGAGAGCACAGACACTCTTTTCTAGCTTAAGCCTGCAGCCCCTGCCTTGGTCTTGGCAGAGGGGACAGTCCTTGGGTTCAGTTGGTCTCAAGCTTGGAAATTCAGCTGAAAAGGGTAGGATTTGCCTCATTCCACAGAGAAATCTGGAAAGATATGGACCCCTTTGTAGAGACTGAGGTGGACAAACGACATGTGACATGCTTCTTTGGTGATTAAGTAGAAGTTCTTTACTATTACAAACCCTTACTTCTATGCAGTTTCTAACATACATGTGACTTTTAGCCATTGGTTACATCAGTTAGCAATAGCACATTATTGGATGACCCTTTGCTGCATTACTAAAGTCTGTTATCTTGCCAAGCTCTCTTTCTGCAGTTAGTTACTCCCTTTGACTTGCTTGCTCCTCTGGATGCCTTCTGCTTTCCCATCCGGATACCTTTGGTGCCTCATTCTTCATGGATAAGCTTTGATATCTTCAAGGCTGTGTTCTAACTTCATGCCCTCAGTCACGTAGTCCCTCACACCCCTTCAGTTTAGAAGTTTAGAAGACAAGGATGATAAAGGTCCACTTCTATAGCTGTCATGGTGTCACTCCATCACAAAGAATTTTTTTACTATATAGTCACAAATGCAGCCATCATCCATGTTCAAACCAGTTAATTTCCTCTGGCATGAATTATCATGAATCTGAAAGTTGTGTTTTGCCCAGGTAGATTTTCTTCCCACTCTTCTTCTTCTGTTTGAATGTCAAGGCTTCCCTAAGGCAAAGCGAGAGCAAATGGGATTGGAAGGGCATCAAGGAGACCAACTTAGGCTGTACTATTTACCAAGAAGCAGTGACAGGATGCGACATTCCCAATTCTACCCAGTGTCTTTCCCTGATGACATTTCTTCTCTCCATTCGCTGGTGTTTCTGGTTTTAAAGTAGTCATGGGAGAACCATGCTGAGACCTCGTTTCCACTATCCATGGACTGAGAGGATGGATTTATGATTTGAGGGCAGGACTATGTCCTACTCTTCACAGGGCAATGAGGCACTGCAGAACAGGGAGGAAAGCTTCTCAAAAGCATGTAGATGCCTCCTAAACATGGAAGATCTGAGTCTGAGGGTAGGATGAAGAGTAGGGACCAGCCAGCTTGGTGAGGACAGCTGTGGAAAGGGCTGAGACAGCCCTGAACACAGCATGAGGTTATTCAGCTTTCTGTGTCTGCAGTGCAGGGTCCTTGAGACCGGCTAGCCGGAGCAGAGACATCCTGCTGCTCTGGAGCAGGCTGTGGTTTGGGTGATGTGGTCAAGGGATTAAATCAAAACCACCAACTTCATTTACCCTCTGGAAGACTGGGAAAAGCAGGTAGAGGGCAGAGCAGCTTGTGCACTAACCTCTCAGTGCTTGCCCAGATTGTGGCTAGAGTCCTATTTCATCAGGATCCACTCAGTTCTTCCTTCCCCTTCACATCAACTCCTTTTCTCCCCATCCCCTTCTTCATCCGGGTGCTTCTTGGGTCTCCACATCCTTTCACCCTGTGTCTTCAAGCTCTCTTGATCTGATTGTCCCATTCTGGTATTTATAAGCTCAGCCTTTAAAAGGAGTAAGACATCTTTTGAGGTTGATTCACATCCTCCGTAAGTAGGATGAGGTGAGGGGCAGACGCACACCTTGCTTCACGTGGCAGGACAGCAACACAGAGAGCTCAGCTCAACACCCACCTGCCCAAGCTCTCACAACTGAATTCTTGCCATGCTGCATCATCATTATGGGTGATATTGGGCATCAATGAGGGAGCACAGTTGAGCTCAGGGATAAAACCAGAAGCTCCTGCGAGGCTCATGTCTGGTCCCAAAACAGGTAGGTAAATCTGATGCTTATTCCCCCAAAACTTACACACTTTGCTGCTGTCATACCCCCACATTAGCATGCACTGAGCAAAGCATCTGCAGCTGGCAGAAGGGAAAAGACATCAGACCCACTGCAGCAGCCCACACAAGCTGCAGACCCAGCTGCAGAGGGGACTTCAGACCTGCTTTCTTCTGCCTGGGCCCGGCCTGTCCATGGGTCCAGGGTCTCCTGCTACAAAGCAACCTGCCACCCATCTTTTTCACGACTCAGGTGCTCTGAGCAAACCACAGCTCCATAGCTTTTGCGATTAGCTGCTGGCAGTGGGTCATGCCTCTGCTGCTTTCACTGCTGTATCTCTGGCCAGGCCAGCTGGTACTTTGTCTTTATTTATTTTTAAATCTTTCCAGCATTAATGTGAAATTAAATAGGTTTCAAACCACATTATTTTTCCCTCCTAATGTTGGAAATAATGCCTATTCAGTTAAATGAAATCCCTCAGGACAGAACAAGTACCACTCTCTGCTTGCCTCCCTCAGTCAGTTCCTCTTTGCAACAAATTGCCCCGCAATGGACTTAGTTGCTATCTTCTTTTTTCTTTATGGTTTTTGACTGTCAACGTGCAAACAGGCAGAAGGTAAGAAGCACAGAGGTAGCAGGAAATTAAGAAAGGGAATTAGATTATTTGGGCAGTGGGCAAATCCAGCACTGCCCAAATTAGAAAAGAGTAAACACAGTTTATCTGTATTTACCCTACACTGTTTCTCCACAAGGGAAATGCTGTAAGCTGTTGCTGAAATACGAAGTGCGAGACCCTTACAGTCCAAGCACAAGCCCAGAGCAGCTTTTAGAGGGCGAGGGATGTGTTTTGCCTCAAATGCCAGTTTCCAGAGTCAAGTGATGGGGTCGCAATCTCCTTCTGAACCCAACAAGGAGTTTTGCTTGCCAGGGAGCGCATGTCCTGAGTGTCTGCAAAAGCCAGCATGCAAATCCAGCAAATCATAAGCATACCTGTATTTCTTCTGTGAAAAACAGCCAGGCACAGAGCACAGTTAATCACCAGTTGAGTTACAGCTTGACAGATCCTACTTTGCTATAGGACTGGCAGCAGACGCAGTAACAGAGATTGCATTGGGTTCATTCTGTCCAAGAGAGCACATACAAATCCCTAGTTCTTCCATACTTGCCAGGGTTCATCTGGACCTGAGTAAACCAGCAGAAGCCAGTGGCCAGGAGATGCAGGTTTTGAGCAAACACACGTTTACAAAGTAGAAAATCAGAGAAGACAAACTAGGTGTCTAAGCCCAGTCATAAAATAATCAAAGGAATCCATCCTCTCTCGTCTAAAGGAAGGCAAATCCATTTACTAAAAAAGCCAGGGATCAGGATTTCAATTCTACTCCATCCCATGTTGCCACCCCACATTGCCACCCTACTACTGACCAACCTCATGCAATGCCTTGTGTTGCCAACCACCTCTACATTGCCACCTTTTCCTGCTTCTGAGCAATTCCACATTGCCATGAACTCCTGACTGACAGTTTTGGCTCAGCCCATAGCAATGGCTACATCAGCTCCTGCCAAAGGCAGATGAATCTCTGTTCTGTGCAATTTAGTCGTGCCATCATTTTCTGGATGCCTAGCATCAACATCACATTGTCTCCAGCACAGCCTGATGCTCTGATATCAGCAGAGGTAGGCTCACCTGTAGCAGGTGCAGGTCTTGTGTTAGATTAGTTTAATCTTCTAATTCTAACAGCTATCTTGATCCTTACAGAGTTTAGGAGAGGGGTTGTTCCTTCAGCAAGGCTGGAATAAAGCTCTAATTTTATTTGCTTCCCACTCATACCCTCAGCTCAATTGTACTCTCTGTTGCAGAAAAAGGATTTGGGTTATGCTCTTCTATTGATTGATTTGGGGTTTCATTTGGACCGTTCACCCAGGCACTGTTAGAGGAAAAACACAGGGAAGTTTCGTCACACTCTTGAAAGATGACTAACTGATGGTCTCTGTGTCCCCACACCAGTTCATCAGGTTCACTACACAAAAAGACAGCACTACCATCACACCTTCCAAAGACAATCACCAAAATCAGCTGGGCTGGTTTGAAGTGTGAACTGCATGGTCAGATCCAGCAATTCCCACCCTGTTCCCCCACCCTTGGCACCCACCTCCCTTTTCCACGAGCACTGATGCTTTCATTTTCACCTTTTCCTTCTTTTCCCGGTTTCCCCTCCTGCCTGCACCCTCTTTCTGCTTCACACCCAGCAATTACTTGATCTACTGCTGTCCAAGATGGTGATCACCAGCCATACCTTACCTTGGGTCTGTCAAGCAGCTGTGATGCTCTCAACCCCAACCAAGGAATCTGTTTGCCTTCAGTGATTTATTGAGATTCTGCCAGGGAAGTTTCACAAAAAGGACAGTGTTATTTCTGAAAATGAGTCCCATAAACAAGGATGAATATGACCTCCCCGTTGAGATTTGGGGTTTACTTTAGCGGCTGGGAGATTAGCCAATGAAATGGAAATACCAGAAAACATTATCATAATACCCCATGGCCTCCTCTGGGGGCAAGGGAAGGGGGAGGGGTGTGTGCAAGGGGAGGGAAAGCTGAACCAAAACTGATTTAACAGCCTCTACATAGCATTGTCATTTCACCCTTCCCTGCTTGGCCTGCTTCCTGCTCTGCATTTCTGCTTTCTCTGAACAAGAGGGATAAAACCCACACATTTTTCTTTTCCCTGGCAAAAACCAGTGCTGGGAAACTGAGAGGTGATAACCATTGAGAAAGAGTAGCAGATGGGCTTTGATTGCAAAGCTGGAGAAGCCAGAAAGGAGCCCCCATATCTTACAGCTGTAGCTAGTCTGAAGAAGCAGGAGCGAAGGGTAAAGCTGGCCCTTAGCTGTGAGGTGCCCAGCCTGAATCCTTCCAGCTTGTATAAACATGATGCCAAGTAATCTCAGCACAGGAATTTATGCCGAAAAAAATTGATGGAGGACTCATGAAAAGGGATTTGCTGTCAGTTCTTTTAGAGTCATTAACTTCTGCAGGGCTCAGTGACCTTCATCTCGTACTCTATACAAAATAGATGGGTTTGGGAGATATACCTACCTGTGACACTACTTCTGACCTACCTCAGATACTTTTCTTGCTTCTAGAGCTCATGCCAGCTAAAGCTCTGCAATTAAATACCACAGATCTGTTTTGGTAGTGGTTCCAATTACCACAATTGTCAGCTGCCTAAAGAGGAAAAAAGGGAGAAGAGGGAGAGGAGAGAGAATCCCCGCAGCTGATCTGATTTATTTTAAGTGGTGATTTGAGGATGGAATGAATTTCAGCTGATCTGTGTTTCTAAATTCTCGGTGACTAGAGGGGGAACTCTGGGTAAATACTTCAGAATAGTAAATCTCATCCTAAATATTTCTAGTAGGCCAGTAAGGCAACTATTGTATTGGTAAGTACATAAGGTGTTTGTCATTTTCTGTTGGTTAATCAGTGTCTGCAGAATGAAAGGTTTTGGGCTGCAGACAGGCAGCCTTAGAGCAGGGTTTTTTTGTTAAAGGTGAATAAAATATTGAATATGTAAGTCTTTGCAAGTTGTGGCTGCACTGCTCACCTGGATGAAGCACTTCTAGCATCTCTTATCTGCTGTTTCACAGTCTTGAGCATCAAGTGCAGAGAACGTAGATTGCGCTGAGCATGTAAAATCAGAGCAAAGCCTGGATGTATGTTTATGTTCCTGCATACTTGGAACGCACAAGCTTTCTTTGGATTTAGAAAATCAGGGAGCCTATAGATTTATATGAAAACAGCCTTATTCAGTCAATCTTTTGTTCAAACAGACAGTCTTCAGAAGCTGCCAGTTTAGAATGCTTAGAGAAAGAGACAGCTCTTACAGATGTCACCTTCCAGCTTTTGGTGATCAGCAATTTAAGACTGCTGATCACTAAAAATTTCTGCATCAGAAATTTGCATCCAGGGTCCAGTTTTTAACAGCTACTGATGGATATCTTCTTTTATTTATCTAATCCTATTTTGAATCCACTGTTCTGATGGCTTACATGCATTTTTCTATTTCTTTTAGACCTTCTTCATCTTGTGTCTTACAGGTTTCAAATTCTGCAAATCTGTGACTAATCAGCCCCTTTCCTTTGCACTGTCAATTATCTTACAGACACATCTCTTCCAACCCAGGGGATCTTAATCCACTCCGAAGTAGTGACTGCTTCACTAGCATTAGCTTCCCCCTGTTATGAATGCCTGCAGCTTGTACCTCAGCACTTTGAAAATGAAGCCACTTATTTCTCTACCTAGGGACATTCAGATTCCAAGAAGTTGGCATACGTGATTGCTAATTACTTTAGCAAGGATTTCCCACAATATTTCTGGATCAGGTTAAACACCTGTTAACAGACTATGTTAAACACAAAGTTTTGCTGAGCCAGATCCTAGTAAGCTTAATATCATGAGTGCATCTGTGTTGCAAAGAAAATGTTCTTATGGCTTTCTTTTAACTTTTGACAACCAGGACGAAAGGATGAGTAAGGCAGCATTGTCTTAAGATTGGAATATCCAGAGCAAGAAAATCAGATGCATTTGAAAAAGTGGTATTAAACAGTCAGAATCATTCTAGGAGCCAACAGGTCCAAAGCTGCTTTATGGTTTCCAGCTGTGGTTCTCTGCTCTATCCTAACTCCTGTCCGTTGAACCCAGGTCTGAGCCATTTTGGTGTCTCATCTAGCAGCATATGGCTCAATCGTCTGCTCCTGGAGAGCTTCCAGCTTGGCTAATGCATTGAAATGCCTCAGCAAAAGGTTTAACAAGGAATAGAGGCAGGGGCCATGGAGATGTTCCAAGGGGTAGAGTGCTTCTCCTAAGGAGATAAGCTGGGGTTGTTCAGCCTGGAGAGGAGGTTCCAGGGAGACTTTAAAGCGTTGCAGTGCCCAAAGGGGCCAACAAGAAGGATGGAGAGGGGCTTTTGATGAAGGCAGGTAGGGATAGGACAGGGGAGAATGGCTTTAAACTGACAGAGGGGAGATTTAGAGGTGATATTAGGAATAAATTCTTCACTATGAAGGTGGTGAGACATTGGAACAGGTTACCCAGAGAAGCTGTGGCTGCCCCATCCCTGGCAGTGTTCAAGGCCAGGTTGGATGGGGCTTTGAGCAACCTGGTATAGTGGAAGTTGTCCTTGTGCATAGCAGGGTGATTGGAACAGGATGGTTCTTATAATCCCTTCCAACTCAAACCATTCTATGATTCAGGACCAAAGGAGCAGCATTGCAGGCTGCATAGTTTTCCTAAGTCTCCTGAGAAAAGCTGTCTCCTTCAAGTTGCAGGACTGAACGAAAATCTAAAATCTATTCTTGTTCATGTAGCTGTTTACATACATGTTTTAGCCTTCTTGACACAGGAGAAACACAGAAAGATAGGTCCTAAATGTACTCTTAGCATCTGAACAAGTTCTGGGGGAGGGGAGAGAATGGGTCTGGCAGGTTTTTGAAATTTAAGACCAGTAACCAGGGCTCAGGAAAGCTGAGGACCCTTTGGGTCCTGAGGGTTGGGTTCAGAGCTTTGGCCCAGCCATTCTCCCCAGTTCTGACACTGCTCGGTGACTTTATATCCCTTTCTGGGAAGTAAAACTTATTTTCTCTCCTGGCCTGGAGACCATATGTCCTTCTGGCTGGGAGAGGCCCTACTCTCAAAAGCACAGCCAAAGGAGCCTGAGGGCTAAGCATGCAAGGGATGAATCATTTGAAATGCCTAAAGTCAGATTATACTCTGGCCACCATAAATCCAGACTATAACTCCTCCAGCTTTGGTGGAATCGCTTGGGTTTTGTGCAGATATAAATGACAGCAGAATTTGACCCAGAAGTTTTGTGTTTCCAAAAACAGTTTAAATGTGGGATGTTGCCTTAAATATGGACAGGCCAAACATCTGGAAAAGGATGGCTTTGTTTTGTATTAATGTTAATGCAGTTCTGAAACCAACTCCCACTTCTGAAGGATTTTTTGTGTGGATTTTTTCCAAGGACATGAAAAACTAACTTCTGTTTTACTCAGAGTCCCCTTATCAGATCTAGCTATCCATCTGTGTGTCCATTACTGCACCAGCTGCTCAAACATACACCGTCCCTCTCCATAGGAGCACTCTGGCAAATTGAAACTTGAGTTTACTTCTAAGCTGGATTTCATTAACCCTCATTATGTCATTTGTAGTAAGTCTTGCTTAAGAACTGATTTGCCTTCAGCTGGTTTATCTTGCTTGCTTTCCAAAATGAGTTGAGTGAAATAAACTTAATTCTGAATAGCAGCATTTTGGGGGAGTACAGTGAAATGTCTTAACCCTCCTTCAGTCTGTGCTTCAGAGGGACTGAAATGAGCAGCCACCTCCATAAGCAGGCTTCACAACCTGTCAACATGTTTCCCTCGCATCTACACATCGTGACTGTCTCCACAAGATTTTGTAATTTTTCCTTTGCCTGCCTGTACTATGCATTGAGGTTTAAGTCTGTTCCATCCATCAGGATGTGGAGCGCTGCCCTAGGTTTTGCATTACAATTTACAGTGGCCGGTCCCACCCGCAGAGTCAATATAATAAAATAAAAGAAAAGATAAAAGTTGCTTTCTGTAAACCAGTATTGCAGCCCATGCTTAAATTATGCTTTTGTGAGTGAGTGTGCTAAATTCTCTACAAATCCAGAAAGAGGCAACATCTGTCATTGCATTTGTAGCCTGATTAATCAAAACAAACATGTACTAGGGAAACAGAGGCAATGAAAAGAGTGGTCACAGTGCCTTGTCAGCATCCTTAATTCAGGAGCCCTATAAAGTGTTACACACGGTTATTCTTTGCTTTGATCCACTTTGAGGCAATCTTGTGTATGAGGATTTCTCCCAGAGACAGTCTGCCATGACTGGTAGAGTGTGAGGGATGGACCCAAAACTCAAAGGTTTCACAGGGGTGGTCAGATACTGCAGGTCAGAGCCTGAAAAGGAGGACTGACACTACGTCAATATAGCCCACAACTTTCCTCACCCCCTTACATGATGCAAATTGCAAAGCACCTGGAGGGTATGATCAGCACCACCCATTCTGGTGATGGAGATCTAGGGCAAAAAAGGAATGGGGGAGAAAGTTAAGTATACTGCTTTTTTAGAGGAGGGAGGGGAAGCAGAAAAGAACAAAGGCAGTATCATCCCAGTGTCCCTGGGATGGGTACAGTGAAATGTCCATTCATTCCTGACAAAGTGACATGCAAGAAGTCTTCCTAATCTCAGACTGTCTGGCAGTGGGACTGATCCTGGATGCCTGAGCGGGACATACAAGCTAAGTGCCCAAGAAGCACAGCAAAAAATTCAAGTAGCCGTATTGCATTAGATCAAAGCTCCGTACTCTATAACATTTGTAGAACAAGCCTTCTGCATGGTGGTACCCCCAGATTACTGAGGCCAGCCATTCCTGATGGGAGCGTGCCAGCCTTATGAAGCAAGATTGTTTTTCTCCTTTTTTATGAGCAGCGAGTGCCTTTGAGAGCCAAGTATATCTCATATCAGGAAGAAACAAACAGAGGGGGGTAAAACAGAGCCCTCCCTACTCCCCTCTTCTTGTCCCTTGACCTCTGAAGATCTTACGGGATGAGAAATCTAATTCTCCCAGGATGGTGCACACAGTTTTCCCTGAGCCTCAGTCTTTGCGGGGCAAATGCTGTCAGCTCACAGCCCTTCCTGGGACAACCCTCTCTGCACATGTTCTTGGGTTTATAGAGGTTGAAGGCCTGCATGCAGAGATGGCAATAGTGCTGTATTGATGGAGGCGGGTGGCAATTCTTAAGAGGAAAAAAGGAGTCCTTGCTACAGTATTATTTACTAAGATATTTTTCGCTCTTAGATAGTAGTCTTGTCCCTGCAAGCGGGGGCATACCAGCCTGGAAATTGCTGGCTTCCTGTGTTTGCATGTGTATGATGTGAATAATTGCAGTGTGTGCTTCCTTTGACATGTATGCAGATGATTCCATGTGGCATCTTGTAAGAGGTGTGCTTGGGACACTAACTGGCAAGCAAACAGAGATGTGCATAGAGTAAGGCTGCTGGAGGAAACTGTTGATACAAAGGAGATTCTGCATTTGGATGACCCGTGTTATCTAACAAGTTTCTGTCCTGCTGCTCTTCACATGCTGAGGTTTAACCTCCTTTCTGCTCATCACTGCAGGTGGATGCTGACGATGTCATTACCAAAGAGGAGCAGATCTTCCTACTGCTAAAAGCCAAGGCTAAGTGTGAACGACACCTCAAAGCCAAGGTCCCCAAGGTGCATGGTGAGTGTTCCCACAGCAATCCAGACTGCATGGCTGGGCCCAGGCTCCTCTCTGCTCCAGCCCAGCCCTTCCCCTTAGTCCCACACACACAGGTTATAGGTAGGTAGATGAAGAAGGCCCAATATATACTTTTTTTTTCAGGTTAGGCTATCTTTAACACAAGGCGTTGTGAAGCAAAGCTGTCACAGCCTCTTTCTTTTGCTCCAGAACTCTAGATGCCAAGGGGCCAGGAGGGTGAAAGAGTCTTAGTCATGGGCTTTCAGCCCTTATTGCTACACCCAGAGCCCAGTTACCATCACCAAATCATTGGAGATAGCATCCACTATCAGTTCTCCCAAGATCCTTTGCAGTGTGACACCAGTGGTACGGGAAACAAAGCATCCTTCCAACAATACTTCTTTGTTTCCCTCTGACATTCTCTCTGTTCTCCTCAAATAGGCCTAAGCTCGGCTAATCCTTTTTTTCCCCACTTCCTTTCTATTTTGGGCTGCAAAATCATTACCAGATGTAGGGCTGGAGGGAGAAGGAAGGGAGAAAGCTCTCTCATGTGGGTAGCAAAGTAATCATCTCCCATTGGGTTCTTTCATCAATTTCAGATGTGCTAATTATTGGCACCAGGTCTGTGTGCTGAGCCATCCTGCACCCACTCAGCTACTCCTGGGTGGGCATGCTGTCCCACCTCCCTCTGTTGCCTGACTTACGAGGACAAACCAGAATGTTTCCCACCTCCGCTGTTGCATCTCAGAGCTCTCTTTCCCACAGCCAGCACTCTGGGAGTAGCTAGAGATCTCACCAGCAGAAGGAGGGGTCCCTAAATCTAGCTGCCACCCTGGGATTTAGGGGTCCCTAAATCCCTGCCACCTGGTGTCCCTCTCCCGTTAGAAATGACAAAATGACAGCAAGAGGGCATAAAAGCCCAGCTTTCATTTTATTCCAGGCCTCCTGCTTTGCATCAACCAAAACCTCAAGCCACATCCTCAGTTG
>JANRGW010018221.1:0-10362 GCA_024733675.1 Psilopsiagon aymara | reverse complement strand
GGCGCTCTCTGCACCCCGAGCTCTGCACCGCATCCTCCCCTCTCATCGGCTCTGTCTGGGTGCCTGCACTGACCACCACCGGGGCAGAAAGAGCAGAGCTCCCAGACCGAGCCCGGGTCGCACGGCGAGCTCTCATCATCCCGCTCGCCTGCCCACACAAACTGCCTCGGACCCATCCTGGTCGCTCGCGCACCCTGGGGTAGGTTTTTAATCAGTCAGGGCTGCCGCCGCCTTTGCTGGCCCCACCACCTGTGAGGGAGCTGCTCGCATCCGCTGAGCTGCCGACCCCCGGGCAAGCCCTGTCGAGGACTTGGGGCTCCCTCGGTTCCTGCTGCTGCTCCGAGTTGAAGCTCCGGGATGCCAAACCTCCCTCCGATCAGGCGCTGCAGGAGTCCCCTCTCCCCGATCAGGCGCTGCAGGGGTCCCCTCTCACGACAGTCACTTCAGCAATTGGCCAGAAAAGACCGATGGTACACGGTTTGAATGTGTCACACTGGCACCGCCCCGTGTGAGTCAGCTCCTCGCGTATTTCAGCACAAGGATGAGTGTTGGCTGTTGCAGAATTATTAAATGATTAAGGGTTTGCATTGTTGGCATTTTTGTCAAGTTTTCCATCAAGCTACCTTGTGCTGTTCTTTTAGGCTGACCTTTTATTAGACTTACAACAAAAAATATACCTTTTTTTTCTTAAAAAGAATGATGTGGGACATCTTCCTGTTCTAGCAAAAAATTTATTTGAGAATCTAAAAGCTTTTGGCCATACCTCTAAAGAAAATAGAAATCTATTATGTCATAGCCCTGGTCTTTCATTAAAAGTAACTTTATATTAACATGACAGAGGAGAAGTGCTATAAACCAAATTCCAGCAACTCCTGTCAGTTTAAATGAGGAGAAAGATCTTGTTTTAGCAAAACTTTCAAAATTTTTCCCCTTCATTGCTGTATTTTTAACTGTTATCTTCAAGGGTTCTGTAGCCATTGTGAAAATTGCTATCATTAATTTTTAAACTAACCCACTGTCATAAAAAAAGAAAAATAAATCCAAACTTTAGGGTCTCCCAAGGCAAGTTAGCTTATAGATGTAGTATAAAAGGACACATGATTCATGAACTGGCTGCAAACTTCTTCTCCCCCAGTCAGAAGTGCTAGTATTTTACCATTACTAATTATCTCCTTAAAACACTTCTTATGAAGCTATCAGCTTCATAATCTTGGTTCCAAATGGCTTCATTAATAACAGCATGTGAGCAATATTCAATAATGAGTCACAGAGTAGGCTAGAAGTGTGCAAACATTGTCATAGTCCGCATTTATCCCTTTCACCGCACACTTGCGAAAGCCTAGTTTATTTAACTAGGTTGAAAGTGTTATTTTGTTCACTGAAGGAAAAAAATAGTATCGCAGGTTTATCTTCCAAAAGATAAGCTTTGGTTTTTGTCATTAAAGGTCATGGTTGTATGGTGTAGCTTGTGCAAAACTGTACAGTATTTATTAAACAAATGTTTTCTTGCAGCATTCTAACCTTTTTCATTCCATTACCAATAGGGTTTTTTACTAGTTTGTGCAAGTAAATATAATAAACTCACAATGCTTCATTTGTAATGCCCTATTGAATTAAAAGGTCACAGCTGGTGACTGCAAAATGATGTGTTGTCAGATCTATAAAATTTTCTGGTTTGGCACTTTTTATTTTCTTTTACATTACGCTTGCAAATCTTCATTATAACATTTCAGAATGTTTTATGTCTGACTTTTTATGAGTTTCTTCTGTCAGTCAGCCCTTTCCCAAATTCCCAAGCCTCTTCAATCCTGATGTTCCTTAAGAAAGACTACAATATGCGCTTCTACTAAAATTAAACATATTTACTTTTCATCATTTCTTTCCAGATTTCCAGTTATAAAATTATACTGTTCAATCATTATCTTTGCATTTTTCAAGTAAAAGAATTATTATTGCCCTCTTCTAATATTCAAAAACATCACTATGATTTTTGTTATAGATATTGAAGGTTCAGAGATTCATTTCTTGTTTCTTTAAGGTGCCTTTAATTCTTTATTTATCTAAAAGTATCCCTTGTTCTGTCACTTATACTCCTGACCTATTCTTGCCACACTTTGTGTTCATTATTTGCTAGTCACAAATTTTCATATGTGTGTGAAGAATTATACATAGCATATTTTCAGTGCCTCTGTTATTTCAGTGAAAGAATGGGGCTATAACATCTTTCACTTTTCATTTTCCACTCTCTTTTTATTATCTGTATTACTTTCTGTCTTCACTGTCCATTGATAGATAAAATATTGCTCAATAGACATTTTATTTCGTGTGCTGCATGGTTTTATCTTGATTTTTTTTATTTTCCTTCCTGATTTAAAAAAACTATTCATAATATAAAGAATATGTGTTGATGTCATGCTGGTCATTTATTTTCTTTTTATCTTTTCCCTTATTATGGTGGTTTTTCTCTGTGTTTTGAGCAATGTCCAGGTAGTAAAAGTTCCCTGAATTGATTTCCCTCCTTTAAAAGAGGCAGATGGCTTATTTCTTGAACATCACACAGAAAGACATATGAGTTTTCACTAAATTTTTCTTAGATCGTTAAAAATTATGCCCATAAGACATTGCAATTTTTATTTAATCTTATTAATTTTTTTATTTCTGTTTTACATGTAGTTTAGTTAGTTCTTTTGTATAGTAAGCCCACACAGGTGTTTTAAATGTCTAGAAAATTGTCACCCTTAGGATTTCACTGAAGCCTGATACTTTGTGACAGGTCGAGATTACTTATGTACTGTAGCACACTAATGTTCCTGTGTAATTCAGGACAAAAAAAAACAAAAAAACAAAAAAAAAACCAAAAAAACCCAAGTTTTTATATATCTGTACCATCTCACACTAAGGCTCAAGATGACAAATTTGTTTCTTTATCACCTCCACTAAGTCATCAATCTCTTGTACTCTATGGAGCCTCTTCAGAACAGGGCTGCACTAACCTTTAATCTATTTAAAAACCAAGACCATTACACTATTCACATGATTTTTTCAATGTATATTTCTGCCTTTATAGAGCTTTTTCTACCATTAATACCAAAGGACTGTTCTAAGGCTTGACAACTTCGACAATGAGCCATGATAAATATTGCTAGTTGAGATCAACTTTTCTCTGAGATGGTATCTTCAGGATTGAACTATCTTGTTCTGCCAAGCAGAGAAGGTTAACAAGATTGTCAGTATGGAAACACAGAACAAAATCCTAGCAGGTTTTCCTTTACGAATGCAATTACTCTGAGTTTTAGCAATAAGGATGATTAACTGATATTTTGCTTTTGATGTGCAGTCATGTAATGTTCCCTTGACGACCTGAGGGGTAGGGTGAATTTCCTGAAGAAAGGACTAGTGTGGTGTTCATTTAGTTCTTTCCACATTGTGCTCCCAGATTATGGAGTGAAATCAATCTTCAAATTTTTAGTCTCTGGTGTCCTTCCAAATTCATAAACCCCATTTAGACAAAGGCTTTACCTACCCAGAGGGATGACTCTATCAGAAAAATAAGTCTCTATTTGGATATCTTTTCCGCTGACATGTACATGAGAAGTTATGTTGAATACAAAAGTTTTATGCAGCATAGAGAAAAGCTGGCTTCTCAAGAAAAGCCTGGAAAAAGCTTTGAATAACAGTCTGGACAATTACTGAGAATAATGGACCAGAGTCCTGGGATCCCCTTTAAACTGGGTGAAACTGTGCATGGAACAATGCACTTACATGAGCAAGATATTTACCTTTGAATCCTAATTACATTTTTTACCTTTTTTCAGGCAGAAGGGTGATAAACTGTAGCTAAGGTGTATTTAAATTATTATTCTATTAGTACTTCAGCAGAAGACACATCTTTTGCCAGAAGCTCTGGCAAAAATATAAGTGAAATGAATTACAGAGAACAAAATTCAACCTCAGGTTACAATTACTATACTTCACAACCACATTTAAAATTATTTTATACAAAGAAATTAAGCTTTTCTAAAAATGGAGAGGTAGAGAAATATAGAAATCAAATATATGTCAACTTGTAGAATAAATTATTCCAAGTGGTGAGCAGCAAAGCCATAATATGATATATTCCAGATATCTGTTCCCCTTGAATCACACAGAGTACTCACTGAAAGCAAAGCAAAACTCAATTCTACAGCATATTGACAGATCTCAGAGGCCACAAAGAAGCAAAGTCATATATTAAATTGTAACAAGGATTATAATGGTGATGATGATGAAACGCAGAAAAAGGATAATGTCTACAGTTTTGGAGCCTTTCCACCCACTCTTGCTATATATGTAAGAAGAACACAGGCAGCTGGCATACCAGATGGTTTATATTTGTGACACCCAAAGCAAAAAAAGTTTGGACTAAAAAGAAGTTCTGTTAGCACTAGCAGCAACTCAGAATCCAAATGATGATTCTTCACTTCATCTCTTGAGTAGTTTAATTCTACAATTCATCAGAAAGAAAAGGAATAAGTGGCACTCATTCTTTGCATTTTAATTACCTCATTTTAATTCTGTTGTTTCCAGAAATACAATTTTCTATAAGGGGGGAACAAAATGAACACAATGTATTTATGCTAGTAAGATCATTCTTCACAATGAAAAAAAAAAAGCTATCTTCTGTCCTGCTCAATACCAATGCTTGCAATCTCTGGAAAACAAATGAACAGTTCAAAATACCATTTCCAAAAGACCACATTGTTTTAATTCCTTAGTGAAAGTTAGCTTCCCACTGTTGAGGATTTAGTTGGTGATTACTTGAGCCAGAAGATTTTGAAGAAGATGTTTCTCTCATTTTTTCCAAAACAATCACCACCTAGAAAAATAGATAATTAATACAAGATTAAAGTTACAGCTTTCTGTTAGAAGAAGATGCTGAGTTCTCTGGCAGGCAGCTCTAACTAACAGTATAAACCAACCTTCTGTGCAGTCTTCCTGTGTGTTGAGTTTTTGATGGGTCATAATTGTTATATGTTTTTTTTCAGAGTTCAGGAGTGGCATGCCAATAGAGCTGTCTTTAGAAGTAATGGAGAAAATAAGCTCTGTGTAAAGAGAGCTGTTTAGTTTCAGATGTATGCTTTAGGATAAGACCTAAAAGCTAGAAATGTTCCTTACTTTCACTCAAAGGGATCTTTCAGAGTAACTAGCTCTGTGTTACAGATATCTACATTTTGTAAGATTAAATCTATCCAAGGCAACTACAAACCACAGGCATAAATGGTCTTCACAGCTGTTTGCCCATCAATATATTGTATTCTTTAATAAAAGTGTAAAGGAGGATGTGAGAGCCTGCCATGGGTACTCATTAGCTCACTGCTGATAATTACATACATTTTTTCTCAGATCCATGATTCTAGAATGAAAGCAAATTTCACTTGCTGGCAGAAAAACATATGTATCAAAGGAACACTCACACTTTTTATTCTGAGATGCACTAAGGAGCCGACTTGACAGTATTTCCATTTGCAAAGAAGGAGTTATCCATAGCTACTCCTTACAGCTCACTGATTTTCTCATTGGGCACTAATGAAATAAATATATCTACTGGGTTCAGAGGTAGAAGATCAAACTTTAAGGAATCCAGTCTACATTAAGTAGAAGGTTGGCTTCACATCACAACAAGCCTGAAATATTTGAAATATTACTTTATTTCTCTAAAAATTTTGAAAAATACCACCAAAGATGATCTGTGCATCTATTTGTTCACTGAAAAGACAAAAAGTCAGCTCTTCCTATGAACTCAATGGGAAAAAACCCTATTAACTCCAGTAATCTGCTTGAATCATTCAAAAGTCACAGGAGGTGTTTTTTGAATAGGAAGGTGTAGGAAATAGTAATGGTTTGGCTCTACTTAACTATGCAGCTGAAGCAGCAAATTCCCAAAATGAAGCTTCAGCCTCTGTGTTCTGAAGTATCCATGATTTTACCTATGAACATATAAGGGAATATTTCAGCCTGAACACTTAAAAATCCCCACATTGCCAAAATAATTTTTTAAAATAATTATTTAAAAAATTGAGTTTTTAAAATGTAAATTAAAAAGCCAAAAAAAATAAAGAGCCTAAATTTATATTTTTGTTTCTAATAGCAGGTCTAAAAGCAGCTTTTAGAAATATTTAAATGAAAAACTACTACAATAAATTGTTAAATGGCTGTCCCAAATTAAAACTAAGAAATTATTACATAAACAACTTCTGGTCTGACATAGTTAGAAAAATAATAAGCAATTAATGTGTAATTACAACTTTAACACAATTTCTAGTTATATCAATTTTTATGGTTATGGTTTTTGTGTTATTTCTCAGTTCAAGAATTAGTATATTTTTTCAGTGTTTGTAGTCTGCTGTGTGTAATTTTCACATTTTTCCCTACTGACATTGGAATATTAGCATTCAAGGATATCATGTTCATGAAGTGTTGCCATGTAGTTTCCTAGGAAGATAATGCTGAAATCAATAGACTTTGCATATGAATTCTCTCAGCCACTGAGACTCAACATTAGGTTGGCACAAGTATGAACTAGCACAGGCCTCCAAACAAAGCTGTGATGAGTGGCCTAGACTGTAAAATCACATTGCTTCTGGCATGTCTTCAGTTAAAGATCAGGTAGTAAAGTAATATATAATTTCCCAGATAAAAAAGAATTATTTTAAAAAGCCTGTTTGCTGCTGACCTGGATAATATTTGTAGCAATTCTATCTGGGAAAACTTTGGCAAATATACTTTATGTATAAAATATTCTACATATCCTTCAATTATCCTTCTAGATTGTTTTCTGATATGCATAAAATAATTTTCTGGTTCCAAAGAAAGGCCATCCTTTTCTTCATACCTCAAAAAATACTAATACTGATTACTATTATTTTTTATGGGAGATGGCAAAATGAATTAAGAATGTAGCATTTTTGAACACCATGGGTTAAAGAATTTTATAAACATGTCCTTCAATTTCCCCTTTATGCTCTGGTGCACAGTGACACTGAAAGAAACCAAACAGCTTTTTGTAAAAGCTTGACTCCAAATCCAAGGATTTAACAGTTCATTTTGTTTTTTAATGAGATATTCTACAATAGCAGTTAAGAACAGATCTTAATTCTTATGACTCACAGTCTCATCAAAAGAAAGAAGCTGCTACATCACAGTACTGACAGCAAGTGGCAGAATTCATTAGCCCTTAAAAATGTGACTGCTATAGTCTTGCAACAGTGTTTAAGTCATCATCAGATTTTTTTTTTTTTTTTAGTGAATGCAGAGGGTTGTCTTTAAATGGACTTTTGCTCACATTCGTCACTAAAACCGTAAGTCAAAGTCAAAGCCCCAGACAATGCTTTGAAAGGATACCTTTACAGTTCTGACTGACTTAACTGTATGGCAAAGTGATCGTTTGTGAGCATTTTAAATCCTAAAAATATAAATATACTGAAGTGTCTTTTCATTTCAACCTTCTTTGTTGCACCTAAATTCTTCGTTGTAATGTAGAATGGTAGCAAAAGATGAACTAAAAGGTCTTTCTGATGGCCTGTTTCTCTACTAGCTTGCCTCTGCAGGAAGCAAATATTTTCTGCTTGATAAATTCTGGTCTAGAAACCAGAGCCTGCTCTAGGGAACTGAAGAGAGAACGAAGTGGTGCTAGTTTGATCCAGATTCCTTCACTATCACTTTTCACAGAATGCATCAGACATCAGTCAAATGCGTACACCAAAATACAAGCACTAGTTAGTATTACCTGACCTGAACAGCAAAGGAATGTGTTCCTGCATGGTTTGCTCAAAGTAAGGAAAAGTGATAGATTTAAGAGCTTTCCCTGTGTTTTCTATATTTATTTATTTATGTTACAGTTCAGCAGCAGATGAGAGAACTAGGCTGCTGTCCTTGTTTGTGCTGAGGACCAGAGAATTTCAGGACAAATTCAAACAGAGTTTTAAAAGACTTTTTGCAATGCTTAATTTTTAGGCAATTCTCGTCTCCCAGAAGTGCAATTTAGAAACTGAGTGGGTGACAAGGACTATTTAGAGTCCATGGGATGGACTCTAGAGTCCTATAAACAGTTGCCTAGATTACGTATTGAATTAAATATAATTTAGAATACAACACTCTTTAGGAACTGAGATGAAAGCTGCTAGAGAGCAATAGAAAAAGTGCATTTCTCTCTCCTCTTCCCAACCCAGTATTCCCTCTACAGTGAGGAGAAAATACAGCAAAATGGTCTGACAACAATCTTAAAAAGGCTTCTACCCATTTTATATCTGTGCATTGGCAAGATCTCTAGCCTATTGCTGTTTCATGCCTCATTCTCCTAATTAACATGATCAGTGACTGGAAACAGTTAGCCAAATGAATGATCTCATCATAGTCTCTCAGTATGGTTCTCCATAATGTCTGCCTGGACTTCATCCACGCACAATACAGAGCTGTATTCAAATGTCACTACAAGTACTGGTTGGGAATTCTCATTTCATCAGACTTCAGAGCTGGCAGTGAAGTTTTTCTTACACATTCTTTAAAACAGAATACAAATAAGCTATTACTGCATTGGATATGTGTATTTGGTGCTATAGACAAAAAAGTTGTGATTATAGGTTAATTCTGGATGTTTAGGAAGGTACTCATCTAGACTGATGGATAAGCTAAAAGCCGGAATTTGTCCCAATTAACAGCAAAGAGATAGCTTTGTCAGTTTCAAACTGTTTTCTTCATAGCCCTATTCAGACATACATGAAATAATTCATTAGAATAATAGCAAAAAAATTATTTCCCCAGAAGTGTAAAAAAATTATACCTTCTGAATGTATTGTGTGGAGTTTTATTGTAATTTAGTTTCAATAGCATATCCGTAATTGGTCTGGTAGCTTCAAAAGGTACCATTGTATTCACATTTTACTGATTCTCTTACTGCCAAAGAATTTTAAATACTGGTATTGTACATATTGTCTTTTCTCAAATTTTATAGTCAGTTCTCTTTTTATTGTGTGGTAACAGTAAATGTCAGACATAAATATTTTCTTCCTTCATGGCAGCAAAAGGTAGTCTTCAGTCTCAGTGCTCGATTTATTTTGTGGACAAGTAACTACAGTTCAAGGTGGCAGACATTTTCTTATCTGTTTGGTCATGCACAGGTTTTACATGAGTGAATACAAGTTCTTCTACAGAAAAAGTGTTCAGTAATAACGATTTTTCTCCTGTTGCACTGAAATGAAATGAGTTCCAAAACTGTTCTTTAAAATGTGTATTATAGAAACACTCAGAGAAGTGTTTAATCTGCAATGTCTTTGAAATTCAGTACTCTGCATATATTGAGAATTCTTTGAGATCAGCTAAATTTCCTTAAAAACTTCAAGAGATGAATCTTGTTGAACTGCGTGATAAGTGCGCATCTATAGTTCTTCCTATAATAGTGTGTTGTTGACACTGATCTTAAATAAGAACCTATTAAAAAATAAATGCGATTTAATTCATATTAAAATTCATAAAATGCACTAATCAGGCTTATATTTCTGCCTTCAATGTGAAGTTTCAGAAACATCAATCTTCTCTCTAGCTTTTGCATGCATTGAAGTCCTTCTGTGTCATATTTTTAGTTACCTATTGTATCCCTGCTGGATGTACAAGAAACCTTGCCCTTTTGAATGCTTTAATGTTTTCCTTTCAAAAAAAAACCAAATAAAAAAGAATCCCAAGAGAAAAACCAAGATTGTCTTTTTTCTTTGCCTTAATTGCTTGGTAAGAATTGCTGGAACACTAAAATCTAGCCAGAGACCCACAGCTGTAATAAAACTGTATGTTTTTTGGCTTACATATGCCCAAAACTGATCATGTGCTGCATGTGAAAGTATCAACACTGATTTTCTGGTATAGTCATATTTTTTAATTTTATCCTCTTGCTCAGATTTTAAACATTCAAAATGTTTTTGCTTGTTTGGCTACATAAGCAGATGTTTTCAATCAGCATAATGCTGGTAATGACAACCCATCCTTTCTACAATATACTGCAGCAAATATAGAAGCCAACAGTGCATCTGATTTGAGTCTCTGCACCAACTTGAGTCTGTGTCGTGAAATACCACAGTATTCTTTGTCCACAACTATAACAAGCAAGTTAAAAAGCCTTCTGGAAACTTTAACTTCAAGATCTTCAAGAATGTTCTGAACGTGGTTCTGAATGTTCTGTGTCATGGTTTAGGCTGTAAATCGGCCATGCAGTTTGCTACATGGAGAATCAAAAAAATGCAACTCCCACAGGTTGAGGTAAGAACAGTTTAGTAACTAAGGTATAACACAAACCACTACTGCTAACACCAATAATAATAATGACAAGAGAAATAC
>JANRGW010018220.1:0-15490 GCA_024733675.1 Psilopsiagon aymara | reverse complement strand
GTGTCCCTGCCCATGGCAGGGGGTTGGAACTGGATGAGCTTAAGGTCCTTTCCAACCCTGACTATTCTATGATTCTACTGGAGAATTAGAAAATGACTTTATAATATGACATTTTAAATACCATGTTGTGTCACTTCATCTCATCCTTGTGCTGCAAGGTGTGCCTGCCTCTGCATGCTCATTCACCACCGGGTGTATGTGAACCAGGGCTGTTATTTCACAGTAGCATGTTAAAGTGAATAATGTCTTTAAGGCAAAACTGAACTGTTCAATCTAACAGGATATCTCTCGTGTGGCATTTCTGTAACTACCACTGGAACCTGAACATCTAGAGTGAAACACTCCTGGCTGCACTTTCAAGTAGGAGTACCTTATCTGCCACTCTCTACATACTCTGAGAGCGAGCAAGCAATGGGGTTAATGTGTGTGATTAATTCTGCTGATCCATGCCATTTATTCCAGCAGTGTATTAGCTCTGGGAAATGTCACCCCCTCTGCATCACTGGCTGTGGAATGAGCTCAGCTCTCTCCTTCAGCCACTTCAATCCCCTCCTGCAGAGCAGCACTAATCCCATCACCCATACCTCTAGAGCTCCCTCGGATCCTGCTAGACCTGAGGTGCGAGACCTGGTCCCAAGTCAAAGACAAACACTTATTTCTGGGTAGTGGGAGAAAATAAGAGGCCATAGTAAAAAGGCAGTACATTGTGGAAGCACAATTAAAGTACTAAACTGAGTATATGAAGAGTAGCTCAGAAGAGAGACCTTGTTGGGTAATTTCCAGCTCTGGCATTCATTAAACCTGTACAGGGTTTAAAGCTCAGAGAAATTCTAGTTTTGGAGACATAAAGATCCATGAACATTTGCTTTATTCTTTACCTTCAACTCTGTAGAAGCGGGAGGGTTGATGTCCCCATAAATGCATATGCACAAGCTGCAAACCCCTAAAGACGACAGATGCTGCTTTGGAGGAAGCCCAATTCTGATATAAAGTATTAAATATTTATAGACCAGCACTGAACTGTTTCATTGTCCAGGTACTTGAGGGGAAAACTATCCTGGAGCTGCTAGAGAGAGACATTAGTGGAGGACAGGGCAAAGCCCAGCAGAGCACTTTCTGGAATGGAAGAGTGAGCTTTGGTGCCAAGCCAAGTCCAAAGCCAGGCAGGAGGATGCGATGTTACATCTCTGTGGCCAGTCGCCAAAGCAGGGTTGGCAATATGCTGCTTAATGCTTTGGTGACTGGAAAATAAACGTGCTACTGATTCCTCCTGTTTAAAAAGAAGTCCAGCAAGTCAAACCAGGACAATGGGAGATGGCAGATAACAGCCAAATGTTCATTTATGTTTCTCCCTTTCTGCTTTGTAGGCTTTGTGATTTATTGGTCATTTAGACTAGTCCTTACCAGAGCAGTTGCTACTGAATCAATATAATGATAATTTTAGTTTACTTGCATGTAGAAGTTATAAAAATATCAATAATTTTCCCCACAATATGGCCAACATGGATCTATTAGGAGAAGGCCTCCTGTTCTTTAAAGTGATGCTTTAAATTAACTTCAGAATTTCCAAGCTGGCCATGCATTGCATGTAGTAATTTTAGCACTTCAGGTTTAGCATCAATAGCCCTGTTTATAATTTAAATAACTATAAGGAGAAAGCAGTAATAAACACCAGTTGGGTAATTTTGAAAGGCTCTGTGTACCTATTCATAAGGCAGGGGGAGGGAAAAGGAGAACAATTGTGAAAGGGAGGGAAAAATCTTTGCATTTGTTTTCCTTATGATTTTTTTCTCCTGTGGTTTCAGAACAGTTTTTCACTCTGTCCAACTCTGCTTCGTCTTGGTCATAGATGGAAGAAGTTCTTTCCACAGGTTTGATGTGAAGAGCCAATGATAGGATGACAGTATTCACAAAATACTGATATAATATTCCTGTTGTGCTCTTCCTTTTCGAGAGAGCACATGGTGTAAACCAGATCTGTGTATCTGGATGACTTGGATATTTGCTGAATCACTTCCATTTTGGGGTGGACCTGTTGTCCGGTGGAAAGGATGACAAGCCTTCATAGCTTTGCTGGGTGGTCTCCAGATGCAGTGTTGAACCTGTGCCTTCCATCCTGCTTACCTGGAGGAGTTGTTGTGCATCATGCCATGACTGATTTTGGCCATTTCATTTATTCTTGGGTAGTTTTGATCCACAAAGCTGCTGTCAGGAAGCACCAGGTGGGTGTGGATTTCAGTGTTTCAGTAGCGTGTTCACAAACAACTGCAAGCATTCCATGTTTGGGAAGCACAGGGGAAATATCACAGTGACACTTAAATCATGAAGACATGAGCAGGGATCTTACAGTGTTCTATGTCAGGAGGAGCTCCAGCACGGGATCCCACTGGAGCTCAGAGCCATGCACCCATCTGGCAGGTGGGGATGTCAGCTTGGAGCAAGAGAAGGAGACTTCTGTGGTTTTCCCAAGAGCTATGATGTTCTCATGGGGACAGACCACCATTCCAAGGGAGGAGCTATACCTGTTTTGAGTATATGAGTGCATTTCTCAGGAGGGAAGTCGTCTCCTTTGCAAGGTCACTCCTCCACCCGCTTATGGGAATTGCAGCACAAGGGCTTTCCTGAGTTGTCGGGGGTAACACCCATCTGTTTTCACCTCCAGCATCCACAGGCAAAAAGCTGTTCAGGTCATAGAGTGGTTTGGGTTGGAAGGGACCTTAAAGACCATCCAGTTCCAACTGCCTGCTGTTTGCAGGGTCCTGCTTCATTATCTTCTTGCTTGGCTTTGTGAGAGCTGGAGGTCTGGTTTCCCCCAGTCGTGGTTTTATGCATACCTATTTTTCCCCAGGGTTAGGTTTTAAATAATTACATTATTAATATTCATTAACAATTCATTGTTTCACAATGCATTTTCTAAAATTCCTAGCAGAAAGGTGGAAATTACCGGCTTTCCGACAGCTTTGACCCCTGCTAAGGACAGAAACTCATACTCTGTATTTTGACTGCGAAAGAGTATTTGCACTATCCAAAGTTTAGCCCCTTTTGGCCATAATTTAGAAACTTGTTGAATAGGCACCATGGGTTTAATCTCAAGAAGCCTCCAAAAGTCTCCTCCACCCTGGTGTATGTCTGGAGGAGAAGCCTCCTTCTTTAAAGAAATACCCTGGGAAGGGGAGAGATCCTCCTGTATGATCCCTCTGCAAACAGAATCACACTCTGTTAGATGGTTTATGAAAGTGGATGTGATGGCTAAAACCCAATAAATCCCTCTCCTCATGTCTTGATTAATAGCTGAACAATGTTCATAGGAATTGCCTGCCTTGCAGAATGGAGGGGATTGGCCATTTGGGATGTATCCAACCAATTATGGCCAATTCACATGATGGTTCAGCATACGCTGCTGTAGCTCCTCCATCTAAAACCACACCAGGCTCTCTATTGCTTTGCTGACAGGTCACTTAGTGACCACGCCACTTGTGTACTGCTTGGTTCAAACCAGCTCCATCTTTCTATCTCTTACCTTAATGACTTTTCAAAGCCTATCCATCCAGACTTGGCTTCTTCGTGGGGTTTTAAATACATCCTCAGCGTTTTGCAGAGACAGCATTCTACACGACAGTGATGCAGGACTTGGGAGTAGTGGAGCAAGCCCCAAGGGCAGGGCTGTGGTGGGCAATTTTTGCAAAGATAACACCCCTTTGAACAAACATATTTTGGTTTTGTTTTTGTTTTTTTTTTTTTTTTTAATCAGCATTTAAAATAGACAATACTATCCGTATTTATCCTGAGTCCCTTAAAATGGAAACAAAAAGAAGCAGCTTTAATTCCTCAGGTCCTTCATGCACCCTGTCCTCCACTGGAGGTGCAGCACTTTCAAGCTTCCCTGGGGCTGTTCATTTGCTTGCAAAAGATCAAAAGGTCACGCAATTTCAGCTCAGTGAAGCTTCAAGTGAATTACACCATGCATAAAAATTTGCTATTTTCAAGCTAACAAACTTCTCCTCTGAGGATATTTTGCTCACTTGAGCAGAAAACAGGCTGTGTTAGCATCTTTCTTGAGCAGTGTTCTGTGATAGCAGAGCAACGTGTGGTCCTCCATACATCCCATGGATGTAGCACCAGCTTCCCATCCTGATGATGCCCTGAGAGGCCATGCGCAGCAACCTCTTGGATCAGAGATACAGAAACGAGCATGTGAACAGAGGCTGAGGGATGCTTTGTGCACACAAACACTTGGAGTATCTGTGTAAGTCCACCAAACCTTCAAAAGAGGCAGATTCCCTGATGGCTGTGAGTGCCAGCACTTGGACATGTGGAGCCTCAGTCCCTTCTCTCCTCTCCCTGATGGCCTTGCAGGTAAAAGCTCTGCCACTGGAACACACAAGGAATGAGCATACCTTTATGGGGATCCTCATGTGAAAAATGCATCCTGCTGCTGTGCCGGGAAAGTCGATTCCCAAGGGAAAACATAAAAGGAAAAAGCTCTTCTGCCCACAAAGACTTTGGAGTTGTGAACATAAATTTGGGATTCTAAGCAGTTCAGGCAGTGAAAAATTAGTTGCACCCATAATAATCAGACAATGAGGAAGTTTATAACCTTCCTCAGGCAAGGTGTTGCTTTCATTATTGAACAGCAATGAATTGCTCTAGTGTTGGGCAGGCTTTGGTCCTCCATGGCTCTGAGTAGGACTTTTGCTGGGTGATCAGACATTAGGCAGAAGCTCTTCCCTGTGAGGGTGCTGAGCGCTGGCACAGGGTGCCCAGAGAAGCTGTGGCTGCCCCATCCCTGCAGTGTTCAAGGCCAGGTTGGACACAGGGGCTTGGAGCACTGCTCTATGGAAGGGGTCCCTGCCCGTGGCAGGGATTGGAGCTGGAGGAGCTTTGAGGTCCCTTCCAGCACAAACCAGTCTGGGATTCTATGAACAACCGAGTACAGAGAGAAGCAGCAATGAGAGGAGGGGAAAGGGAACCCGAATAGGAGAAAGCATGATGCCTTCTGGGCCTCCAACAAAAGACATCCAGTTTATTTTTCCAGTGTGCAAGTTCAACTGTATTAAGTTTTCTCCATTACTTTAACACTGTTTAAGTGTGGCATTGGCAGTAAGATAGCACAGATAATTTTCTTAGTGAATAGCAGTATTATCTCATTTGATTAAACCCAGATAGACCGCACAATCTATGGATGTGTGTGTTCAGGCAAGGCCTGTGTATTTTAAGTCCGACCACTTCCAGAATCACACATCTCCAATTATTTCAAAGCTGCAAGTCCTTGGGAGCTGGCATCCAGCCAACAGTAATGAATAAGATGCGTGGCAAATATTGTGAAAATGAAGTGCTCCACTTGTAGCATCACTCCCCAAACTGGAAGAGATGCATCCGTCTTCTCTCTTGTGTGTGCTTTCTGTACTTTGTCTGCCTTCATTAAATAGCACCCAAGTGTGGACTTTGCCCTCCCATAAAGCAGGACTTTTCCCCAGGGAATAGTCACTCTGCAACCCTCATTCCAGAGGCAGCAGTTCTGTAAAGACCCACTCACTCTGCCCGTGGGAGGTGGAAGGCTCTCCTCTATTGCTGACAAGAGTAATTATTTTAAGGTGCCCATTACACACATGGAAGCGGAATGTGGCAGTGCAGTCAGATATGGTGGCAGAAGCACTGAGTTGCCCAGGGATGCCCAGGTTGTGACTGAGCCATGCAGCCATTGGGGTGTTTCACCAGGAGTGTTGTCCTTTGCTGGAGCTACACAGTGTGTTATTGGTGGGTGACTGTCACCGGACAGAAAACAGCTTTTGACAGCAGCTGGGAAGGAGTAATATCCCTGACTGCAGGAGAATGCCAGCAGGAACACGTGCCCCTGGCTAAGGAAGACTGTCAGAACTCTCTCCACCATCTCTTCAGTAGTGGCTGAGGAAGCTTAGGGGTTAATGTATCTAAATGAAGAGACCTTCCAAGGAGGATGGCCTCAGCAAAGCCAAAAGTGAGATGAAACTCTCCTGGAGCAGCAGTGTTGCATCCATTGGATCTCAGGACACCTTATAACAGTCTTCCAGTCCTAATGAGGACCTCAAGAAAGCTGGAGTGGGGCTGGGACTTTTACACAGCGTGGGTTGCAGAATCTGCGAGATTCAGTTCTCTTGAAGCCGGAGGTGCTGTCCCTATCTCAGTTCCCAAAAGTTGTTCTGAAAGAAGCGAATTGTGCACCAGCTGCTGCTTATAAGACAACAAAAAGTTTACAGTACCTGTTAGTGTGTCCCAAAACCCTTTTCTAACTCATCCTTCTTCCATTTGCTTCCCCAGGACTACAACTGGGCACCAAAAAATCCCACACTGCAATGGTGAGACAAGGAAACATCTTGCAGTGCTTTGGCATGTGAAGTGCAGCCGCTCATAGAGCAGAGCTTGGACTGGGAGAAGAAGTGCTGTGATCACTACAGAAGGAATGATCTTCTTCCCAGCACCTTCCCTCTGCCCCCAGCAATGAGAGGAGAGGAAAGGGAACCTGGATAGGAGAAAGCGCTATGCCTTCTGGGCCTCTAACAAAACACATCCAGTTTATTTTTCCACCATGCAAGTTCAGCTCTATTAAGTTTTCTCCATTACTTTAACACTCCAGGCAGAAGGGGGAGCGCTGGGAATACCTGCGTGGGAACAGATCCCCTGGTACCTGCTGACATGCTGCAGGGTTTGATGCTGGCTGCCCATGCACAGAGCAGGGAGGAGGAGAAGGGATGCTTCTTCCTCCTGCCATGCTCCTGAGCATTGCTTTTCACAAGCATCCATTGGTCTCTTTCTGCACTCCCCTTTTTTTGCCATGTTTAAATTACCTTTAGACAAAAGGATTTGTGTAGTTTCGGTTACAGCATATTTAAGGATGTGCTGGAAGTGAGAAACACATCTGAGGTAAGAAAAGCTGATTTTTATTCGCTACCACTGAGCTGATGTGTCTCTTGACACACTCAGGAAAGACTCTGTAAGAACACCGAGTACCACTGTGCTGATGAGCTGTGACAGCTTAGATAGGTAACATATCCCTGAGCCAGGGGTAGGGTGTAAGTATCCTAATGCATGTGGGCTCTCTTCATACTGAGCTGAAATCACACTGTCATATTGCTTATACACTGGAAGTAGTTCTGATATATACTATATACTGCTATAAACTGCTCTATGTTATATATATTATATAGTGCTGTGTACTACATACTGCTGTAAACTGCTCTATGCTATATACTGTTATATAATGCCTACTGCTATATGCTACCTACCTCTATATGGTACATGCTGCTATATGCTGCTAAGCAGGACACTTTGTACAGCATCCATCTATCCCAATGCATATGTAGCACTAGAAAGTTAATCACATTTTACAAAGCATTTGTATTTGGCATGTGTTTTTAGAGCTACTGAATAACAATATTGGCTATAAAAAGAGCATCCCTATGGAGAAAACACAGAAGTGCTCAGGTATATCTTTGCTTTGGGAAATAATGCAGAATTGATGGCAAATGGGAAGACTACAGTAAGAAAACTTGAACAAAGGGATTGAGAATTCCTACAGATGCCTTTGCCAACCTGATTGATTGAAACACAGGCTTTACTTTTAGTTTTGGTTTTTAAGCAGAACAAGTTGCCATTGGTGAATATATTTGTGAACACCAGGTTGGAAGGGGCTTGGAGCAAGCTGCTCTAGTGGAAAGTGTCCCTGTCCATGGCAGGGGCTGGAGATGGAGGAGCTTTAAGGTCCCTTTCACCACAATCCGGGCTGGGATTCCAGGACATTGGTGCTGTGGGTAGCAACTCCATGGGCATCTGCGCGGCGCCCTCCATGCTGATGTGCTTGGGCGCAGTGAGGAGTCCAGTGCAGGGGAGGGTAATTTTGCAAGGCCAGATCTCCAAGAAGAGGTTATTATGAATTTCAGTTTCCAATTTTCAAGATCTGAAACTCCAACATTTAACATCACAAAACTTTGCTCATTTCGCAATTTTTGTCCTGAATCTGGAAATTCATTCCAAATGAGTTTATTTAAAACTGAATTCTGATCAATGTATTTTAATAGGAAAAATGAGATAGGTTGTTTCATACAATGAAAACATTTCAAAATATATTAGCAGTATACAAATAATTATTAGGGGGGTTCTTTTACAACTTCATTCCATTCCCATTTTCTATTTTTAGCTATTACTCAAAGCTTCTGGCTTACTGGGAAATAGAATAAATCTTTCTATCCCCAAAGCTTTTAAATTATTCACTGTGCTTACTGTTTTCTGTCTGACAGGAGATTATGTTTTTTAATTGGAAAATTTCTATTGTTTGTGCCTGAAATATTTGAAAGTCAAAGTGTATCCTTGGATACTATTAATAGCAAACAAAGCAAAAGTGGGGAATGTTTGGAGGCTCTTCGTCGCAAGCACATTATCTGAGTCAGCTGCATGAAGCCTGCTCAAAGCACAGCACCAGGCAGCAAAGATCCTGCTTTTCCTTTGCAGCTTATTTTCTGCTCCATCCCTGGCAGTGCTCAAGGCCAGGTTGGACACAGGGGCTTGGAGCAAGCTGCTCCAGTGGAAGGTGTCCCTGCCCATGGCAGGGGTTGGAGCTGGAGGAGCTTTAAGGTCCCTTCAACCCAAACCAGACTGGGATTCAATGAAGTGTTATTGGAGTATTTCAGAAGAACAATCAGTTTGGAGGATTCTCTCTTGTTTCATCGCCAAAGCAGCAATAACTGCATCAGAGATGTGAGGCTACCCCTTAGGCACTCCCTCACTTTCTCTTGATGATGTAAATTAGATACAGCTAAGAAGTACTAGGAAAAACTTGTGGCAGATGCAGATGCTGCACCTAAATAGGCGAATATAATACACCTAAATGATTGTAACCATCAGGGGGAGTGGGAGGACAGGAGGCCTTAAAACTGCTCTCTTGGGCCACATTTGTTTTGATCAATTTGATAGCCTGGAAATGATGAAGGAAGCTGTACTTCCTGTTAGTGGATTTGCTAATGGTGTGTCGTAACTTTAGCTTTTAATGCCTCTAATTGTCAATTTTGTCTTACAGTGTTGAAACATGCGCATTAATTTCAGTCTATTATCTTAAAAGTGGGAAAATACAGTATTTGTGGCAAGGATTCTGCTTTGTTCTGAACTTAAAAGGCTTATGGGTTTCATGCATTCCACCAAAGCTTCAACTGAGTAACTCTAATATATATATACCTGAAAGGAAGATGAAGTTTGTCTTTGAGGCAGTATACATCAGAAAAAAACAGGTTTTCTTCCTAGCAGATATAGGGCTAAGTCATATTCCTGGTGAGATAAGGAAAATGTGTCCCTTAGGGAGAATTTACTGCCCTTTTTGGCTCTAATCTTGGTTTGTACTAGGAGGAAAAGGAGGGCTCAGTAGCACAGGTAACCTACGGCTCAATGCAGAGTAGATCAAATGAAAGGGGCACCTTGTAAACACATTGAGGAGCTCTTCTGCTGTGCCTTTGGTTAAATAAGCTCTTAGGATGATCGTATTTGTTCAAGTATTTTGTGGCAGAGGTTTGGTTATTCCAGGCTTCCAACTAATAGCTGCATTTTTGGACTTACAATGAAGTTCCATTCCAGAGACTCTTTAGTTTTGGTATGTGCTCTGAAACACTCTGAAGAGTATGTTACAGTGATTTGCTTCTTCCAGCATCCAGAAGGAAACTCACTGACTAAAGCATCCATGGAAAGCAGATGCACACAGCACAAAACTTCACTGAATTTAGAGCAGATTTTAATCCAAAGAAATACTTCTGGGTAAACTTTTGAGCATTGCCCTAGTTCTAGGAAGGGCAATAACTTATATTTAGAAGCTCAACTATATATAACACATACCTCAACTGTCTACACGCAGAGTGCTGGAACCTCACATAGGAGAAGGCACAAGAATAACAGGATTGGGGGAGTTCTAATAAAGAAGTCACTCAATACAACTGCAAAGTGTTAGACCTCTGTGTGCTTAAGTCCAGGTAATTAAAGAGGTTTTAGGGGCATAAATACCTTGACAGATCCTGATTGTAATCATACTAACTTCTAATTTCCACCAATGCCACAGAAAGACTATAAGAATATGGAAGAAAATGTTGGGTTTACCCTGGAAAATATGAGATATAGAAAAAAATCAGTGCCTGACTCAGCCCATGCAGGTTGTTCTGCCTGGGAGATAAAGAAGTTTCTATGAGTTGCGGATTTAACCCCCTTTAAGGTTTGCTCCGACAGACCCATACCAATGTGTTTGAAATCAGAGAGGGGTAGGTTTGGTTTTCTGTTGGGGGGGGGGGGGGGAGTTTTGTGTGTATTTTTGGCTTTTCTTGTTTATTTGGTTGGGGTTTTTTTAACCCTTACACACTTTTGTGTCTCTTTCTCTCTTGTCTTTAAAAATGTGGGTTCTTTCAGAGCAGGTTTCAGTGGCTCTTTGCTATCAAAGGTCCCTGACCCCAATAGAATGTCCAATGAGGGGCTTTGATTTCTGCTGAGAAACATGCTGATGGGGAGGGCAGTTACCCCCTGGCTCAAGGCAGCCACATCTCTGCTAACTGAGACAGTGTCAGGAACTTGAAAGCAAACAAGTTTCAATAAAGAATGGCTTTGAAATAATACTGCAGTCAAAGCTTTGTTTCTCATACAGGACCCAAAAGCTCACGTAGTTATCCACATCCCCTGAACCTCTTGAGCTGAAAATTTCATGAGCACAGCCTGCCTCACAATCTCTGCTATTCCATGTTTTCTCTCTTGCTGGCCAATTGCTGTGAGAAGCCTCTTCTGTTGATTGCAGGAATCTGCCTTATTTTTGCTGCTGCTCCGTGTTGTGCTTGACAGTGTCTCCATGCACAGGGGTGAGTAATAGGCACTGTGGAGAGAAGAGACCAAAAGTGATTTGAACCCTTAACAATTTGTTTCAAGCTGTTCATACCAGGCTGTGCAGTCACTCTGTTTTCCCATGTGCACTGCTTTTTACACTGCAAATGTCTGTGCACACACACGGAAGGGCTCAAGGGGCAGCTCTAGGTCTGGCTGCCCAGGCTCGGGATGCTGTGGGGCTGGCTCTGCTTCCTTCTCCTCCTCTCTCTCGGGCTCACTCCTTTTGAGTTATTATTACTACGTATGTTTTCTAGTTCTGATACAAGACAAGCAAGGCTCAGTTTGCATCAGCAAAGGCATGCTTCACTGCTGGTCTGGCTATGATTGCTGAAAAGACATACTCAAAGGCGCAACCCCTAAGTGCACTCAGCTGCTTGGCTGTGTTTGAGATGAATTCTGGTAAAGGAGAGAACAGCAATTATATTCATTACCAAAGCACCAATGAGGACTGGCCCTCTCCTAATAAGCAGAAAAGATTCATTGTAAAGCATTTTGTTTTCATCTCCTGGCCAAAAACCCCGGATTTTACCAGCTGTCTAGTAATGGTGTGAACGACATCAGTCTGAGTGATGGTGATGCACTTGTTGTTCAAGGATATCTCTTATTTAATGAATGTACGGGTAGATTTAATTATACTTGAAGGCCTGCTCCTGCCTGGCCGAGTGCTCAGCCCCGCAGAGTATCAGCCAAGCTCGATATGTTATAGGTGGTGTTCACATGAAGTATGATCTGATGATTTATTAAACCATGGTGTAGTTTAATCCAGAATGCTTTTATGCCAATTTGAAGATGAGCTCTGAAGAACCCATTCACTTTGTTTTAGATGTTTGAAACTCATTCCCCAAGGCCCTGCATTTATAATGAGTTAATCCTTCTGCTGGATTAATAACATCGAATGGTAAAGGGGAGGGCAGGGAAATAGAGCAAGCCAGAAAAGATGATATTCACATTCTTATTGCAGACATGTTTCTGACATTCCACTGCAGCGATTGAGAGCTGTTCCTCTGGGTGCTGGAGAAGCAATCGGTGATGTGCTGCAGCACTGGGTCACATATTGGCTAATAAAAGGGCATTATTATCACTGGTGATAACACTGAGCTTCAGCAACAGCGAGGACAAGTGCCTGGGAGCTCTGCTGCCCCTGGTGAATGTGTTCCTCAGCAAAGGAAGGGGAGAAATGATCCAAAATGCTTTGCCAACGACTTTCACCCAAGGCAAAGACGAAGTCTTTGCTTATTCTGGCTTTTTGGGTAAAATTTCAATGAGTTCAAAGAAAGGTTTAAGATAGAGGTGCCTGGAACTGACAGTGGGTTAATGAATGGGATGGACTAAGATGGCATTCAATGAGCTGTTAAGCAGAATACCTGCAGCATCTTTAAACCTCCTGCCTGGAGCGACCATTTCTAAACTGCTAGTTTTGAGTCTCAGAAACAGTGTAATTCCTGGAAGAAAGCACTGGAGGAGTTTCCCTGATCAGAGGAGCTTTTCAAAGAACTGCTCTCAGCACAGGTGCAGTAATCCCTTAAAAACCATAATACTTTGAAAAGCCCCAAAGTTTGAAGTTCTCTGTCCAGCCCATTCTGAGCTGCTGCTATTGCAGTGAGTCAAAGCCGTGTCTCACCCTTCCCCTTCTCCTCAAGCTGCTGAAACCATCCTTTGCCTCTTTTTCTTCATCAAACTGCAGGATTACAGTGATGGATTGTTAGAATCTTGCTGGAAATAAGCTTTGAGATAGTGGAATGGCTTGAACAGTCATCGGTGCAATGCTGCTCAAGAGCTGCTGGTGGGAATCCAGAGCCATCAGCAGAGATGTGGGAGATACCAGAGCTGAGGGAGGTGGCAGGGTACTAATCAGAGGTACTTTTATGGCCGTGTAGCTTTCACCTTCTCTTCAGAGCTGACCAGGGGAAGTTTGCTCACTGTGTAACTGTAATTCTCCCCTAGGACCAAGTTCAGGACTCGGAAGCTGTGAACCTGGGTGGGTGAGAAACAGCTTTTCTTTCTCCTTCAGCTCCACCTGCAATGGGAGAGAGGGAAAGTCAGATGGCTATCGGGTAAATCACTGCAATGCATTTGAACAGTTCTCAGTGCTACCTGCCACCCAGGAGCAAGCTGGGAATTAAATCCCCATGAGGATGAGCGGGTTGATAATGAAAATGACTGGAGGGAAAAATTTCATGTTTCAGCTACAAAGTGGGAAGTGAAAGCTTGGGATATTGGTGGAAACAGAGTGATGCCAGACTGGTGTTTGCGTCTTGGGCTGTGCCTCTGGTGAAGGAATAGTGCCTGCGACAGTAGATGGGGTGTGTGTGCATCTGCATGGAGCCCTGCATGGTCACATTGACATGGGACTTGGTGTGTGCTGGGGCAGTGTATTTCTCCATCAGTATCAGCTGGCTCAGCTCTGTGTTCCGCATGCAACAGGAGAAATCAGAGCCTCAGGAAGTGCATGATTTATGGGGAAATCACTGACCTCAGTAGTGCTGCAGTTCAAAAAATAGAACTCTTATTCTAGCATCTCTGATTCAGTATTACAAAATAACACTTAAATATCACTTTTGAAAGAAAACTAAAGCCATTTTAACAGTCTAAACTCTACAGTGCAGCTAAGAACAGGCGTAGTGGTGGCTTGGAGGGGGTTACAGTTTGGTTTTGCTCTGTGCTGGTAGCCAAGGCAGCATTGAAGTTTTCAATGTCACTTGGTATAGTTTAAATACAATTAATTAATATGTTAATAACAAATGCCTGTGATGCTGCTGAGGTAATTATGTTTGAATCCTCCAGCTGTCTGGTACAGATGTTGCTAATGGAGCCTGGGTGAACGGCAGCTGCCGGTGTCGGCCCAAGGTGGGGCTGGTGCAAAACAGAAGGGTGATGCTCAGCTGATGTGTGCCCAGAGTGTGGGAGCTTATTCCAATGTATTGATGTAAATATGTTTGCATTTGTTTGTGTGTTTTATTGCACGATGGTTAACTTGAACCCTGTTGTTTGTATTTGGGTCCTGTTATGTTTGCAATCTCCAGTGTTTCTCAGCTGGTTTTATTACCCAGGAAATACTGACTCCAGGGACAAATGAACACTCAGGGCAGGCAGGAACCTCTACAGCACCTTGGGGGTCACACCAACAGCCTTCCTTCCAAGCGCCTGTTTCCTCCCCATGGCTTCATACTGAGCACCCCAAAGACTCACTGATACAGATCTGGCAAGTCTATGCATAATTCTACCTTCAAGATTATCTTTAAGGGTACTGTCTCAGGTGTTGCTGCCTATTTCCTGCATGTGTAATGCTATAAGATGCATCTGTGTGCTAATTTAAGGGATATGCATTCTGTATTTCCAGAGTTCCGCCTTTCACGGCTGTTGTGCAATGGTGGTTTCGACGATGTGAAAAGGGCTTTTGAAATGCTGGTGTGAGAAAGGCCTTCCCGTGGACTCGCTGATGGAGGACTCCTCTCTTCTTGCTGTTTTCCTTTTCACCGCGGCAGTGAGAAGCAGGAGTGTGGGAAGCGATGACAGGCTGTAAAACACTGATCCCTCCGGCTGTGCCCACTTACTGCTCCTGCAGCTCTTGCTGCAGAGCCTCAGCAGACAGATGATTGCTCTAATCACAGAATCCCAGTCTGGTTTGGGTTGGGAGGGCTGTTAAAGCTCATTCAGCTCCAAACCCCTGCCATCGGCAGGGACACCTTCCACTAGAGCAGGCAGCTCAATCCCTGCGCTTGCAGGTCTGGACAAGCTCAGGTGTAACAGGTACATGGATCTATATATTTTTGTTTTAAACAGTGAACTATCAAAGTATATATATTATGGTTATGGTTAGAAACATCAAATACAGCCAACTTAAGACTTGGGATCAAGCAAAGGCATGGCAAATCTGTTCATAACTGTGTAAATGCTCAGCAAAACCCCTGCATGTTGCTGCTGCTGTCTCCCCTTGAAGTACCCTGGCAGTGCTCAAGGCCAGGTTGGAAGGGGCTTGGAGCAACTGCTCCAGTGGAAGGTGTCCCTGCCCATGGCTGGGATTGGAGCTGGAGGAGCCTTAAGGTCCCTTCCAACACGAACCAGGCTGGAGCTCCACAGCCATTGAAGGAAGAGTTGTTTGATGGAGAGTTAACTCCTCCTTGCCTTCTTTATGTGCTTCATAAAGACTGAGCTCAATAATCTGTGTGGCTTTAATTTTATATCCACCCACTTCTGGCTGCACTGATTGATGCTGGTAATGTCTGTACATAGGGAGATGTTAACATTTCCTTACAGAAATGAGAGGATGTGTGACCCTCAGCTGCAAACCAGTGGTGTAATTTCGTATGGGGATTAGTTTTACACTCAAGCTACATAATATTTTCAGAAGCACAGCTCTTCAGAGCATTGCTTTTCACTTGGTATTGATTATTATTATGATCTGCAGTCCTGCGGATTGATGTGTACTGGAAATTCCAGGTCCTGGAGCCAAACTCCTTATAGAAGCCTAGAATGAAAAGGACCTTAAAGCCCATCCGGTCCCAACCCTGCCACGGGCAGGGACACCTTCCATAGAGCAGGGTGCTCCAAGCCCCTGTGTCCAACCTGACCTTGAGCACTGCAGGGATGGGGCAGCCACAGCTTCTCTGGG
>JANRGW010018218.1:22731-41382 GCA_024733675.1 Psilopsiagon aymara | reverse complement strand
CTTCCCCTGTTTAAGTTTGAACCCATTACCCCTTGTCCTATCACTACAGTCCCTAATGAAGAGTCCCTCACCAGCATTCCTATAGGCCCCCTTCAGATATTGGAAGGCTGCTATGAGGTCTCCACACAGCATGTTTACCTGCTTTTTGAAATGCTGATTTAGAAGCTTTGGCATCCTTTGAAAACCAACTTGCTGTCATCACCTAGTAACCCCAATAGAGAATTCTTGAGGAATGCAGCAAGATTGTTGTTAAGTTAAATAATTACTCGATTAATGAACAAAATTTTCCACTACGTGTGCACAAAAATCACATGTTTTATAAGTTTGTCAAAACCCACCCATTTTAATGGAATGTTAGATTTTAGTCCCAAAACCAGCAAGTGCCAACTTCTTCACAGTCAAATTTGGAAAAGAGAAAAACCAAGGAATTAACAACAGTATTCAAATTGGCAATAGTCAGAGTGTACACTGAGGAATGAAGACAAAGGGTTTAAAATACACTCCAAGTCTGATACACATTATTAAACCAATATGCAAGGGTGGTGGACCACTCTGCTATGGTTCTGCAGAAGAAATGAGTTTCCAGAATGTGATATTCAGATGCTGTCATAAAAAAAAAAACAAAAAATGCACAAGGTGTTGTAACCCCGTAGAGATGTCATGTGCAGGGTATCTAAATTTTTGTTCTGGGCTTACAATTATACCATTTGTATACTATAAATATTAGATGTTGATATTGCAGTTCTGCAGTTAGAAACAAGTTGTGGGTAGACGAGTGAGAGATTTTTTAATAACATTCTAATTCTACTTTTCATTACATTCATAACACTGACACTAAATAAATTATTTTCATTGGCATTTTGCAGACTTTTGGAGGCTTTTGAGATCTGAGTCCGAGCAGGGTGGGGGGATTGGATTTCTTACTGTTTGATTAGTGTAAAGAACACTTTCATGACAATCCTGGGCTTCCCAGAGGTTTTATTAAGGACATTTTTTCCTTTTGAAAATTGTACATATGGGGAGCAATTGAAGAAGATTCAGGCTAAATAAGACCAGAGAGGCTACAGAGAAAACAAAGGCAATAGCCAGTGAAAGTCCCAGAGGAGGATGTTGACTTCTTCTCTTGCCCTTGGGCTGTATGTGCTGAAAGTATCCTTTTCTCTCACAAATTCCATCTGTCATTTCTAGTTTCTAAGAAAGGCTCTGGCAAAGAAAAGAAATATGAAGAATCTCATGAGTGCTAGAATTGCTGGTGTTGTACACTGGAAATAGAACCGATAATTTTTTTGACAGCAGAGATTGATGTCAGATAAATGCAGTTCAGTTGAATGAAAAGTTGCCAAAATTTGCAATAAAAACACTTAATTGAGATACATCCTCATGTTGAAAGAAACTTTTCATAGCATCAAAATATATTTATCTCTGTAGCTAAACTGTTTAATTGCAGTTTGTAATTTCAATTCTTTTATTTTGGCCTTGTATTGCACTAACAGAATTGTATTTAGAACACAATATTAGAATGCGATATTTAGTGTGCAGTGTACAAATATTTTCACAATGCAAAATTTTAGTGTGGCTAAACCAAAGATTTGGATATCTTACATTTGGATCTGTTTGACATGCTGTTGCAAGGAAAATTTTAAAATATGGATTATTTTTTTCTTCCTTCTGCATCTCAACAGAATGTCAAGATATCAGAAATTCCTAGAAAATATTCTGTATTCTGTACAGGACTAGTTAAAATTAATTACTACTAGTCCTGTCAAGGAAAACGTAGACTTCAAGAGATGAGTGAAGAATAAACAGCAAATGGTTGATTAGTAAATGATTTGTCACAAGCTACAAAATAAATCCCAAGCAGACTATGCAGCTGGGGGCAGGGCTGTATTTCCCCAGCTATATGGTGTGCTCATTTATTTCTTCATGCATATACATTAGGAATTTGTTGCAAAATGTACAGAACATGCAGTGATTTTACCCTCAGCACACTACCAGTTTAAGACCAATATGAAGGAAGAATCTAGCCATATATTGATTATTGATAGATTATTTATAACAATGTTACTGTATCTAGCTCCATTCTCAAATAAGCCAAAGGTAAGCCCTCTATGATGAGACATTGCCAACTGGCATGTGTTCTAGTGATTTGTGGCAAACTGTGACTGTGGATATCCCAACAGGAGGTGATTCCTCTTTCTGATGGTTCTGTTACTGTGTATTCTTACTAACTGTGTGCAGAAGCCTAAAGAAAAGATTAGAGAGGAATGAGCAGTTAAAACTGGGTATAGAGCATGTGGGAGATGTTTTCCATTGAGGGAAGTTTTAACATCATTGGTGGCATAGTCAGGAACTCCTTTATCAAGGTGACCCAAGAGATATCACTGTAACTACAGAGGATGTTTGAAAACCTACCACCACCAGAACCAAGGAGTCCCTGCTATCCTGAGATTAGCCTGTGTTCATTGCAGTAGTGATATGCAGTGAAGCTTAGCAAAAGTGATGAAGTTCTCTTTACTTATCAGGACAGAACAATTGAAAATGCCACAGAAAGGTAATAAAGAAAGGTCTCAGTAGTGACACTTCCCATTCATCATTGAACTTCCTTTCATCTTCTTAGCCTTTTTTTTCCTGAATGGCTAATCTCGGACTCTGTAATCTCATCATTGAGAACACTACAGTGAACCTGTATTGCAGGGATTGCATTGTTTGAATGGGCTTATGACTCTACCCTGACTAAAGAGAATTAGTATGCAAAATGTCAATACAATGTTAAATTAAAAAGCACATACTAATGAAACACATTCAATTTAGTAAAGTAAAATGAAATCTTCACTGAGCAGAACCTATTATTGTATAAAACAGAACAGATAAAAGGCTTGACTCACCCGTTGTCTAGACAAATCACTCAGAAACATGTGGGCTGGCTTTAGAGCCATTCACATAATGCAAAAGCTTATTTGTAATCTGTTTTCCAAATTAAAAATGTTTTTGAATTGACTCATCTGTAAGCTATTAAGAAATGCAATGTGTTGCCAGACAGCTCAAGAAAAGTAGCAAGAAGCTAAACAACTTGCCCAATGGCAGACAGCAGATCCAGAGAAGGGCCAGGAAATTGTCTCTGACACATCATCTATCCTCCAGAAAGTGTAGCTTTGATTAACATAGTAAATTCCATTTGAATTTTGCAAAAATTTTTGCTAAGCAAATCTAAAATGGAGATGGTTGCTCAGGGAAGTTGTGAATGCTCCATCCCTGGCAGTGTTCAAGGCCAGCTTGGACAGAGCCTTGGGTGACATAGTTTAGTATGAGGTGTCCCTGCCCATGTCAGGGGGGTTGGAACTGGGTGATCTTAAGGTCCTTTCCAACCCTAACTATTCTATGATTCTATGACTCTACGATGAAATCAATTTTTCAAGATAAGGTCACACAGAGGTTTGGACTTCTTTTTCAAAGACAGAAAGAATAAGAACATGATCCACATCACTTCTCAAAGCAGTGATTAGGACACCATGGGAAACGGAAACTAGATATTATTTTTTCCTCTTTGCCTAATGTATGGTGCAAAGGTTTGCAGATAAAAAATGACTGTCAGCACCCCAGATTCTCATGCTTTAATGCTTCTACTCAATGCAGCTGTGCAAGCAGGGTGCTCGCCAGGGAACACCACCTCCTCCTCCAATCCCTAGCCATCTTCCTTGCTACAGGCAGGACTGTGACCATCACATTTCTGCAGGAGACGGAGGGAGTAAACCTGAAGAGCTCGCAGTCTGCAGGAGTCACTGAGATGCTCCAGAGCATCATGCCAGAACTCTCTGTACTTCAGGATTTAATGAAGTCAAATATACACAGGCCTCCTCTGTGGGTACAGCACTGGTAATTTAATATTTGTGGAAATATGAACTCTGCCTCTGCTACTGCCTACACACCTTCCCCTCCTCTGTCCTGTACCAGTCATTGAAAGAAGAAAAATTGTAACTATACTTGCAATAGCATGTGAGAATTGCAGGTCTGCTGATGTCCATATTTTAGTGTGTTGCAATGTTTCTAGGATCAATGAAAGTATTTTATTCTTTATTACTGTTTCAACACACTGATGAAATGTTTTCCGTGGCTTTTTTCCAGCCGGTTTTCTTCACAGCTTTTCCACACTAGAAAGTATTTAGTATTTTTTCCTTTTCAGTGAGTACACATATAGGAGTGGTTTTGACCATGCTTACTGTGAATTATCTGATTATATTCCTCTCCTGGTTATTTTGATTGCTCACAGTAAAAATATTCATTTATATAAAAATCTCTTCTATTGTGAAATGGTATGTGCTAAACTGCTACACATGCTGTCCTTTCAAAGAATAAGGAACTATATAGCTTGTACTGAGTATTATTAATAATTATTCCCACTCCAAGCAAAGTAGAGGGCTGCAGTGTTAGATTCTTTTAAAAGAAAACATTAAAACACATTAAAAATCTCTCCCCAGGCAGGCTTAGAAACTGGTTTCATGTCCTGGCTGCCAAAACTTAGCTATCTGCCCGTTGCCACCTCCTTATCTGCTGGCATGTTCCTGGTCTTTCCATTGAGTCAATTGTTGGTAATTATATGATTTGGTATATATTTTGGCTTCCAAAGCAGCTCAAACCCCTCCATAGACTGCCTGTATCTCTTTTTCAGTTGGGGTATAGCTGGTCTCAGATCCTCTGTATCCCCAACTCCAAACGCTGAGGCGTCGACCTCGAGTCTCCCCTGGAGCTTTCTGCCAGAGGCTCCAGGTAGAACCATTCTCCCCGGCTGTGGTGTAGAGTACGTTTTTTACATCTGACCTGGTCCTGACTGGTCCAAGGGCTATTGCGTGAACTATCTCTCATTTAATTTGCTCAAAGGCTTGTTGTTGCTCTGGGCCCCATTTAAAATCATTCTTCTTCTGGGTCACATGATGGAGAAGGCTTACAATCAAACTGTAATTTGGGATGTGCATTCTCCAGAACCCTACAACACCCAAGAAAGCTTGTGTTTCTCTCTTATTAGTTGGTGGAGACACTGCTGTTATCTTGTTGATTGAATCTGTGGGGTTCTGGTGATGTGTTATCAATATTATTTTCATACTAAAGCCAAAACATAGCACTGTACCAGCTACTAGGAAGAAAATCAACTCTACTCCAGGCAAAACCAGGATGCTAGGTTTTCTCTTTTCTTTGTACATTCAATATTCAAAGGGAGAAATATTAATTAAATGCTTTTGGTGACAGTGTTTAAAAGCAGGAAGCAAACTTCCAGACCTTTCTTAAAACACAGTGACTATAAACAAGACAAGGTCCTTAAAACATTTACAGCTTCTCCAGCTCCCATCCCATTCACGCCTCACTGATATGCTTAATTTCATCTCAGCTGTTAGTTGCTTGCAGTGGAGCCTGCATCTTATTTATTTAAAATCATTTACATTAAGTCACAGATTTGGCTGGTCTCCTGGGTGGCCACTTAATGCAGGTTTAATTGTATAAGAAACCAGACTCATTAATGTCAAATGGAAAGCAAGACCAATTAGAATTTACAGCAAGCTATTACCAGACTTTCAGTGAGGAATTGATTAAAAGATCTGATAAAATAAATAAATTGACTTCGTTTATATAAATTCTGAACTTGAAAAAATAACCAAAGCAACACAGATAGAGGGAAATAAACTGGGGGCTCATTTAATCTGAAATAATAATCATGGAGAAATATGAAAATATGCTGGAAACAGAGACACATAAAACAGCTTCACAAGGTGAACTTATCGGCTATAGTCTAGATACCCATCTCAGTTCAGACACTTCATAACCTCTTGCTTTTGACATACCAGTCTAACAGTGAGTTTGTTTCACTAACCATTAGAAACCACCTTAGATTTGGAAACCCTGAAGGATTCTAGAGTAAAGTCTTTCCTGCTCCTCTTACTAAAGCTGGCTGTGGTAAAATAATCAGAGTAGCTGCTCTTTCTGAAGCCCACAACGACATCATTAATTGCTTCACTTTCTTTGAGATTATCTGCCTCCCATTTCTTGTGATTGATGTGAAGTATTATATGGTGTTTCCTTCACACAGAACCACAGAACCTTGCACTATCAGCTGCCGAAGCAGATCCTGTGCAGCTGGCTGCAAGCTTTATCCTCACAATACCCCAAGGAAAGGAGAAGGAATAAGATATTTCCATTCCCATTTCTCCTTTAGGTCTCTTACTGACTTTTCTATAGTACATTTTCATTATGTGTTCTTGTCTTGAGTGGCTCCCCATAGTCTGCATCTAGCTGAGGATAAGCTGCATGTTAAATGCTGAGATCTCTTGCTGGATCCATCACAGTTGCAGACCTGTGGGTGCCATTTAAAAAACAAATATGACATAGCAAAAGGAGAATTATGGGAGGTGGTTACACTGAGTAGGAGCTACAATCCCCCCAAGGTTGCTGTTAGTTCTATGGCCTCTGAGTACCACAAAACAGTGTGCAGCATAGAAATCATAGCACCTAAAAAGCAGGTGTCCAGTGGCAACAGATGACTCAGCACAGCTCAGTACACCCTAGACCATTTTTACATGTGTGCAAAGATGTTTCTGGTCCCTGAGGTCAACTGGCAACTGGTCTCCATCTAAATAAGGATCTTTTCAGTCTCCAGTACAGGTGGCTGCCTGCAAACTTCCAGTTGGGAATGGTCTCTGAAGGACATATGGTGGCTGGGAAATGTCCATGTTAGTTGGTCAATGGGCTGGATCTGTGCCAGACATACTCTAACTGTTTCTTTCTTAGACAGTCATAGTTAGGTCCTTAAACTTGAGCTTACATGTATAGACACAGCACTAAACACTCTGTAGAGTCCAGGAAGAGAGAGAGGCCAAAGGTGCTGCCATGGTCCCAGGCACTGAAAGCAGGGTCGTACCCAGTGGAGGGTGCTGACGACACTGTGACTTGCTTGCAGAGAGGCTGCTGGACTCCTGCTTCTGCATTAAACACTCCCCTCCACATGGAGTCCAATCTTACCTCCTGAAAGTTGGCTCCTAATCCACTCATGTCCCTTCCTGCATCACTACTACCCATAGGTCAGTGGGGAGCAGCTGGGTGCATCAGCCAGGAGGGCAGAGATGCTTGCTGAGCTTCAGGAGTGCAGAATGAGCTAGACTACAGCTCAAGAGGAGCAATCTCTCTTCATAGACTGACACAAAGCCACCCTCTGGTGAAAGTTCTCTCTCTAAAAGTGGCAAACAAGGCAGCCAAACCTGCAGCTCCAGCACCCTCCAGCACCACTGTCACTGCAGGTCTCCAGGTGCTGGGCTGTGGGATGCTCTGTGCCACCCTCATGTTGGGCCTGAGGCTACTGAGGAGCCATATTTGAGCTCCAGCTATGGCTTGCGAACCAAACCCTGTGGAGGGTCCAAGCTCCCTGGGGAGATCCTGGGCATCCCTGCTGGGGCTGCCCTTGGCAGGTGAGTATCCGGCAACCTGGGACTCCATCCCTTGGGCTGCAGAGCTTGAGGTCTGTTTGAGACTCGTCCTTCTCCTCCCTGAAGGAACCAGTCTGAACTACAGCCAAAACTTCACACATCTGCCAGTTCAAATCTGTGTGCCGTTCTGTGAGCCAAAGTGCCGGCACAAAAAGAAAACTCCCTGTCGCATTCAGTCTGTAGGAGTTAAATTGCCAGCATACAATGCTTCAGGCAGACACAGAGCACAGCTTGGCCTGTTTGCCCAGTTCAGATAAATCAATAGACTTTGAATTTAGAATAATTGCAGTGAACTACTCATAAATGAGTTACAGGGCAACAATTATCTACTGAAATTTTGGATTAGAGACGCCCTCTTTTCATGGATGAAAAATGAGTTCACTTAGTGAAATAAATTGTTTGCTGCAAATTATTCATTCCGCTCTTGTTGTTTGCTGTTCAGCGATATGTCTGATTAAAAAAAAAACATTCATTAAGATTTTCCCTCGCCCTTCTTTGGATCATTTACATTTATCAAAGTGGATTTAAAATGCTACCAGATCTCTGCCATTTGACAGGCACACTGAAAGGTGTAAAGAGCTCTGCGAAGGTGCAAGACAAGAAAGAATAAAGCACAAGGATTTTAGCAGCTGCACTAAGTAAAGTCTTCATAAGGACTGATCTGGCATTTCAAAAATAGTTTCTTCCCAACCTTTTGAGAATGTGCTGTGATTTATCATTTGAGAGGAGCTGATTTCACCTTTCAAATGGAACAATGTGATCTTGCTTTCCTATTTTGTAGGTGTTTGTTCTGTAAAATTACAGGATATGGAGACAAGCCTATTTGGAAACTAAATTAGTGCTTTGTGTGTCCATCATGCTCAAACCTTATATTGATTTTTTATCATTACCTGCAGAAAAGCCAAAAGGTTACTGGAATGAATCACTGATCAAAATGAGTAGGTATCTGAGATGGTTAAATCTGAGGATTTAAACCTAAAGAACCTGTTTCCCTGTGCTGATGCAGCCTAACAACATGTTAAACCTAACTTTCCCAGGTCTCAGTTCTGTTTTGCAAGAACTGTCAGTCAGTAATCCCATATGCATTTCCCCTCTTCAAGTATGAGATTTCTGTTGGCATCTTAAAATTTGTTGTGCTAAAATCAAACTAAACCATTCCTGTCAGTGGCCAAGGAAGTCCCAGCTGGGTAAATATTGCTGAACCCACAAATCCTCAGTTATTTCCAGATCTCCAATGCATTTCCCTTTTCTCAATCAGTTGCAAGTCTCAGGAAACTTATATGTGCCTGGAAAAGAATTCAAGGGACATCTTGTATTACACCCACACTACGCAGTAGCCTCAGGGACACCTAAAGGTGACACTGGCCTCCAGAGATTAAGTGTGACACAAGTGTAGACTAATGGATATTACTCTTTCCCTGGGACTGCCACGGGAATAAAGTGATCAGCCTCTGCAGTTATTGCTCCTTGCCCTCTGTACTGTTCTGCAGCAAGGATACAAGCAGCACAGTCCAGGCATTTGAAGATTATGGAGCTCTGGTTCATGCATGGCTTATTCCTCTCTGTGAGACTGGATTGACTGGGTGTTGCAGTTGCTGGGTGACTATAACAGGGCAGCAAGAACCCACTTGCTTCAGTTTTTGCATTGTAAATTTGTGTATGGATGTGTGTGACAGACAAAGAGAAAGGATAGTGTTCCTTTCTTTTATAGGTTTCTTGTAAGTCTTCCTCTATTATGAATTTAACTCATCCTTCTCATGCTTTCACTCTCTTCAATCATGCAAGAGCTCAGGGGTAAAGAAGGTCATTGGAAGGTCTGGGAAGGGGCTGGATCCGTGATTGAAACTCATGGTTTGTGTACCCCACACATAATGAACTACCTCCAAGGGATATTCATAATATATGTGCAGCTATGTGCATACCCCATGTCACAGCGATGTCTGGTGTACAACTTGTTACTGATCCGCCAGTAAGAAACTGTAAGTTACTTACAGTACATAACTGTACTGATTGCAGTTTCTGGCAAGGCAGTGGAAATGAAGTATATTGTACTCACCAGGGACCCCTCTCTGGGGGCCAGGAGCACCAGGACAGCAGGCACATCAGTGCTGTCACCTTTCTCCCAGGATGGACACAAGCCTAGAAAAGAGAACTATCAGTTGGATTTGCCCTTGCCTATTCCCCTCCACATAGAAGATTTTCAGAAGCCAGTAAGTAGAAAAAGATCAAAACCTGATGGTACAGATCATTCTGCCGCGACCAGGAACAGTTAACTTGCCAACTATGAGTTTTGCTGGATAAGAGCCCTCAGGACTCACTAAAATGAACTATATCACTGGCATGTAAGGGTCGAGGGAACAAATGTTCACCAACTCCTGGAATTTGGAAAAAACAAAGTTAAAAGGAGATGCTTGTTATTTTACTTCTACATGTTAAGAGCTGGATGTAGTACAAAGCACTATTGCCGGTAAGTAATTCACCAAGAAATCATCATAGATGTAAATTACTCAAGCCCTCCTTAGGGTTAGTTGGCCACAGAACAAAAAAACAGAGCTAAAACTGAGGACACAGTGCTGTGGGAAATGTGCAGAGAGTGCAGGGAAAGTGTTGCCCCACAGCTGCCTTCAAAACTTCATGTTCTCTGCTTGGTTCCAAATGATAGCAGTACAAATCTACAGTAACTCAATGTCTTGACAGGGGATTACTCTAGACTTGCTCCAGTCTCACTGAGAGCAAAATTTATGTTGTGCATTTATTCCAAAACACAATATTTTTTCCTCTGTCTTCTGCCAACAGAAGAATATATTTCGGTGCCTTTCTGAAGCTCTGAATGACTTTATACACGATTATGTTTTATATTTGAATTTAAAAAAAATGTTGAAAGTGCGTGGTGATACAGAAACACGTTATTTTACAGCTAGGCAGGCGTATAAATAGCTGAGCTGTTTTCTGTGCAGCTGGTACTTTGCTGTGTTTCACCAGAAGAGGGTAGAGTTTGGAAGGGACTCCTCGCAGCCTGGGCTTCCTATTGTGCTGGGAAACAGCAAAGGGAAAACAAGCACAAGTTTCTCCGCTACACACTTGCACCGACTACGTGCAAGAGTCAGCAGAAAAACTCGGGAACACCTTAAAGTAAAAGGAAAACGGACAGACAAACAAAATTCCAAAGCAGCTTTCTAGGGAATTCTGTGGAATCGAAGAGAGAAACTGCAACACGTTTCTGTGGGCTCACCCTGCTGATTGTCTCTCAGAACTGTCACTCACTGCACGTTGCATTAATCAGAGCACAGGATTTATTTCCCTGCCGTGACTTCCAGCCTCTGAATAAATATCACTTTTAGAGAGAGAATGGGACCTGAAAAGACTCTCGAGCACTGAACAGAGGGGTGAGTTTTGTGAAATGGTTTCTTCTCTTTCAAACCTGCTGGAGCTTTCTAACATCCTGCTTGCAGGCACAGCAGCCTTATGACTTGTCTTTTCCCTGAAGCTTGTTGCATACCTCATGAGGCTTTCCTGACTGCAGGCTTTTATTTGTAACCTTTCCCACCACAACTCTGTGTCAGTTTAGTAACGTTGGTGACAGAGCCGTCTCGCTACCGGTTTGCTTTCATGAGAAATTAAAACCACAAAGCTTTGAAACTAAACAAGAAGCTGAAAATCAAATAAAACCTGATAGAATTAAAATGGCAGGTGATTCTAGCTTTCCAGATATGGACAGTGACGGATCAGAAAGAAATGAAGAAGCTGAGATTGTAGTTAATGTCGGTGGGGTAAGGCAGGTGTTCTACGGAGATAACCTGAATCAATACCCAGAAACACGGCTGGCAGAGCTGATCAACTGTTTATCGGGAGGATACGATAGCATTTTCTCCCTCTGTGATGACTATGATCCTGGAAAGAGAGAGTTTTACTTTGATAGGGATCCAGACGCTTTCAAATGCATTATTGACGTGTACTACTTTGGGGAAATTCACATGAAGAAAGGGATATGCCCCATATGTTTCAAGAATGAAATGGAATTTTGGAAAGTGGATCTGAAATTTTTGGATGACTGCTGCAAAGCTCATCTAAGTGAAAAAAAGGAGGAACTGGAAGAAATAGCCCGAAGGGTGCAACTGATTCTGGATGATTTGGGAGTGGATGCCTCTGAAAGTCACTGGAAAAGGTGCCAAAAGTACATCTGGAAATTTCTGGAGAAGCCAGAATCATCCTACCCAGCTCGAGTGATTGCTGTTCTATCCTTTCTCTTTATTCTGATCTCCTCCATCGTGATGTGTGTGGGGACCATCCCAGACCTCCAGATCGTAGATGCAGAGGGGAACCGTGTAGAGCACCCAACCCTGGATAGCATAGAGACAGCCTGCATAGGCTGGTTCACCATGGAGTATCTGCTGAGGCTGATCTCCTCTCCCAACAAACTCCACTTTGTCCTGTCTTTCATGAACATTGTTGATGTGCTAGCTATACTTCCTTTCTATGTCAGCCTGACCTTGACCCACTTGGGAGCCAAGCTCATGGAGCTGAGCAATGTCCAGCAGGCTGTCCAGGCACTGCGCATCATGAGGATCGCAAGGATTTTCAAGCTTGCACGGCACTCCTCAGGTCTTCAGACTCTAACGTATGCCCTGAAACGTAGCTTTAAGGAGCTCGGGCTGCTCCTCATGTACTTAGCTGTTGGAATCTTTGTCTTTTCTGCCCTGGGTTATACCATGGAGCAAAGTCACCCTGAAACTTTATTTAAAAGCATCCCTCAGTCGTTTTGGTGGGCAATCATTACCATGACCACAGTTGGATATGGAGATATATATCCTAAAACAACACTAGGAAAGCTGAATGCTGCCATCAGTTTTCTTTGTGGGGTGATAGCAATTGCCCTTCCCATCCATCCGATCATTAACAACTTTGTCAGGTATTATAACAAACAAAGAGTTCTAGAAACAGCTGCCAAGCATGAATTGGAGCTGATGGAGCTAAACTCAACTGAGGGGAAAGCCACAAGCTCCAAAAGTGAACTAGAGGATCTTGTGAGCGAAGGCAAAGAGGGTCCTTTTTATAGCAGCCGGCTAAAAGTCTCCCACAGTGACACCTTTATTCATCTCCTGTCAGAAGAGAAACACTATAGGACCAGGCTTCAGAGCTGCAAATAAACTGTGAGCTGTTGTCAGTGCTAAGCTATAGATTGGGGCGACCTGACAATCAATCGTTGAAAAGACTCGCAGGATCTGTCAGAGTTGGGAGTGAGCACTGCTTTGCTTTTCCAATGTGAACATAAATTAACCCCATGGTATCTCCATCAACAGTTGGTAAGACTTTGCTGTTATTTCCCAAAATAAAATAGTAGGACTGTGTTGAGATCAGGCTGGTTTTAACAAGTGCATTACAACAGAAAGAATTTGTAACCGTTTTAGAGAATGAAAAGTCCTTCCTAATCAGTAAATGTTCAATGACCTGAATGTGCAGCATTGCCACACCAGAACTCTGTACCTGTGACAATAAAGAACAGCATTGCACAGACTGTGTCTTCCAGGCTGTCTTCAATGCCTTTGCAGCTACGAGAACTGCTACTTAATAAAACTAAAGGAGCATCTCACTTGTGTTAGATTCAGGTTTATAGTGAAACATTACAAGCAGTTTCAGCCTAGAGGTACTGCAAGTATGAGCAATCGACCATGCGCAGAATATTAGAGTCAATGAATGGTGTTATTTTTGTAAAATGTAATTTTGGGGTCAGCTTTTTGGAAAGTTTCCAGAAAAAATGGCAGTTTTCAATGGCACATTAAGTTGTCAGAGATGTAGAACAGAACCAGTGTGTTTTAAGGAGCAAATTAAAAAAAAAAAAAAGTTCTAAATTTTAATTGTAACTAATGATTAATGCATGCAGGGATCTTTCAGGAAGGATTTATCATCAATTAATTTTTAAAACGTTAAGTTAGCTCACTATATTTTTAGATCACTATGAAAGCAAGAGAAGTTTTTAGAGGAATTAAACTGAGCACTTCTAAATCAGAAACTTTAACTCTTTGAAAGTAAGTGCAAAGAAAGATTCAGTCAAAATAGCAGAATCTCTAGTTCATTTATGGTAAAAATATCTATGTGAATGAGCATATCACTAGGGGTTTGGGGTTTTTTTTTTTTTAGAAAAAGCACATCCCACCCCTACAATAACTGTGTGGTTTTGTAAATGTTAGTTTACAGAAGCAGTAGTCATTAATCAGTATCTTGTTCATCAGCCACCATATTAATCAACACCAGTGTGTACTACTATCCTTGCCAAAAGCAAGTGCCATCTGTGTGAGCATTAATTTGGCTCGTGTAATAACTGCAATATATGGATCTGGTCTCTACCAGAGACATCCATTGAAACTAGGAGTTGCACCAGCTCAAAGGGGAGGGGAGAACTGGCACACGGATATATTTGCATACATTAAAAGTAGGATCCCAAATAATTAAAGGGCTAGAGTAGCTGCCATTATTTTTTCCCTCTTGAGCTGAGCAGACCTTTGCCTCGGTGAAAAGCAGCAGCATGACCCATCCCTGAACACGTTGTGCATGAGACCTGGTAAGGTCTATGCAGGTCCTAATAACCCTTTCCTGGGATATGGGCAACTGACAGGGCTGTGGCATCTACCCCACAGGAACAGTGACTGGTGGGGCCACATCGCTGCAGTGTGGACTTTGTGTTCTCTCCTAGCACCTTGTTTTCCCCTGGCCACTGGCAAAGGGGTATATGTCCACTGCTGGGAAGAGCCCTGTCCTGCTGGGAGCAAGGAGTAGTGGTAGTGTATAGGGGCTGGGCAGGTGTGCTCGTCAGGAACACTGCCAGCTCTGCAGGTATCCTGACATGGAAATCAACCCTTAGCTCCCCAAGGCTGAAGCCCTTTCCCAGGACAACTCCTCACACCCCAAGTTGCTCACCTCGAGGGACACCTACTCTGTATACCTGTGCCCCAGCCCCAAGCCAGGTCTACCTACTGTCCTCTTCCCCACCCCTGTTACTGTGCCTTGCCTTGCATGCCCCCATCAAGTAAGACAATTCAAAGCAACCTCAAAACCTTTCTGTACCAGACTCCTATACCAGCCTTTGTCCCAAATTTTCTCTGAAGAAGGCCAACAGGACATCTGAGTGCTGTCAGCCCAAGCATCCCTTTACCCCAGTCCCCTCTGCATCCCAGCTCCCAACTTTCAGCCTCTAGGACCTGCTCTCTCAATCTTCTCATCTGCTGAGACCTGTTTGTTACTTGCCACCAGTCTCAGCTCTGCTCCTGCTGGCTGCCTGGCCAGGACCATAGCTAGCTGTCACCAAAGGTACACGATCCTGCCCCTTGCACTGATGAAGATTTCCAGGACACAAGTGTGGGCTGCATCCATCACAAATTGACTTGGGTGAAATGCTGAAAGTGGGAGAGGAGGAAAAGTAACAAAGCTGTGCCAGTCCCAGCCATACACTTAATCTATCAGCAGGGATATTAAATGTTCCTAACTTCCCTCATGACATGCAGAGGGTGACTGAGGGTGAATTAAGTTAGCAAAAGCTCTTTCCTGAATGAGGAAGGCACTGTATAAATACTAAGTAATGTGGTTAGCACCAGAAGCACTAAATCCTCACTGCTGCACTCTACAATTTATTTAATGTGGCATTAAATAAAAAAATAAGCCTCTTTTATTAGAAATAATTTTATTTCTGCTGATTTCTCCAACATTTCTTCAATGTCTTTGATCATAGAGGTCTGCCTATGCCATGTCAGTATGGAAAGAGCTTTGAGACAACCTTGGTGCCATTCCAGCCCAGGCTGGTCTCAAGCTAGGCTCCATACAGTTTGCTGCACTAGAGACCGTGTTTGTTGGGTTCATTGCTGTAAGTTTTATGTTGTTTAAAGGCTGTGTGTGGGTAGGATGGATTCCTACCTGTTTGCCTGGCCCATGGTGTGGGTACCCTGCAGGAGCAAGGTGAGATGTGGGCAGTGATGGAGGAACAGGACGGGCTGGCAGCCTGCAGCACGTGGTGGGACTGGAGAGGGGGGTCTCATGTAGCTGCAATCCATATGGTAGGAAGCAAGAGGCTTTCTGGGGCCTCAGGGGAGACACCTCTCACAGACCAAGAAACTACTGTAAACCACTGGCTTTGAAATCAGGGCTGGGGGGACGGTTCTGCCCCTTATGGATGGGGTGAGCCAGGGGATGTTTATTTTCCTTTTTTTTTAAATACTGTACACAACCCAGCAGAGCTGATTTTCCTTTATTCCAAATTAATCTAAAAAAAAGAAGTACAGAAAAATGTGCATTAACTGCCTGGATCTCTCCTGAGACCCCTGCTACCCAAATGGTACTCCTGCTAGTCTTTGGACTCCAAGGCTTAGGAAAGGAACAGGTAACCCTTCCCAGGGTCACCCTGTGAGCTCTGGGAAGAAAATGTACTATGCTTCTACAGAAAATCCACCAAGCAGAATTAGGAGGAAAAAGAAGCTAACACAATTTTAGTTGACATCCCTTCTTATACAGAAGCTCCTCAGTTCACTGTGCAGGAAATTTCAGAGGACAGTGAGCTATCCTCTGAGATAGTGAAACTATCCTCTTGAGAAGTTATCCCCTGGGACATCTGCCCTATGCAGCCGGCCCTGGTGCTTCTAAGAAACTTTGAAACTTTAATATAATCTGCATACAGAGTTAAAACTTGAAGGGACCAGCTCTTAGTTCTCAACTAGCATCAACTTCAACTGTAAATCTGGGGTTAGTCCAGGTTTGACACTGAATAGCTGTCAGCAGAATTGATTCAATAGCCAATGGTAGATTGGTGGCAACCGCTAAGACTGCAGGTAAAATGAAGCCTGGTTTTAGCTTCCTGAACACTTTAAAAGGTAGAACTTTACAATAGAGTTGAAATTGCTTTTAGATGTGTGGGAGATGGCTGCAGTAGTTAGTGACACACAGCATTGTCTCAGGGAAGTGATAGGCATGTAACACATCACATCAACTCGTATCACACTCTGGCTGGTGTGTCACATCAACCTTTGGAGACAGCTTCAGGTGCAGACAGAACAGCCTTCTGCACCTAGGTTTCTATTGCTAGACTGCCTGTATATATGATTTGAAGACACTTAAGAAAAACTGTGGGAAATACAAGAATATCGCTATTGTCTGCTGTCACCCCTGAAGGATTTCTGCCCCTTGCTGCAGGTATGATTCCCGACACACAAGGTTAATTAAAATGTCCTCTCTGGTCTTTTCATGGATCAGTGGAGTGTTAAGGTATAGAGGCAGAATCAGCTCTTACCAACAGAAGGAGGGCTGAGGACTGTGCAACACAGCCCATCTGTCCCTGCCTGTGCTAAGTGCACTCGTTGCTAAAGTCCTTTTTACAGTTGAAGCTGACAGGAGTGCTGTTTCAGTAACCCTTTAGGCAGCTTTCCTTTTGCCTATAGTCCTATTTGAATCAAAATAAAAATCATAAAAATTCTTCGGAGGTGAAACCAAGATTGTGTTTTTTTTCAGTCTCAGGTATTCTCTCAAGCTGTACTGATTTTTCAACTAACTACCCCAAAAGCTCACCTGAGACTGAATGAAAGAGTGACAAACAGGTGCTTGTTGAAACAGAGGTTCAAATATCCTTAAAACAAGGGCCAACTGATGAACAATTGACCATACTGAAAGACATAAAACCCCCCACAACCTTCTTCCAGCCACATTTATATTGTCAGATATGTTAAAACAAATAGAATCATGGCTACTGTGAATTATGCTAGGCAGAAGTGCTTCCTTCTTCCTCCCTGTCAACACAGTCATCAGCCCCGTATCCACTGACAAACCTTACAACTTCTTATTCATGCAGGTAGGACAGTTACCGAGCACACATATAGGTGAATGCACTTTGCTAACCAACCAAGTTTCTAAGGATCTACCTTGATGTCCATTCAAAATTACTGCATTTTGCCTAGACCCACCATCCTCTTCCCCAGTGCCGTTACTATGTCCAGAGTAATGATTCACAAATATCAACATTTCCTTCCACACCAGCTTTCATGAGACACTTTCCCCTTGGCACAGACATTCCTTAGTGATGTAAGGATTAAGTTCTGCACTGCCTGGGGTAAATCAAACTTCTCCAAGAGTTGCAGCAACATAGCACTAGTGAAAGTCAACTCAGGGCAATGTATAGTAAATTTACTTGCTTCAGCTGTAGACATCCCACTAAACCCGAAACGGATTTCTCTTCCTGCACTGAACTATACTGGTTTATAGTTCAGTGGGGGTTTTGCCTGCCTTAGGAGGATCTGGGGAGAATAATGCTGCCAAGTGAGACAGGCTAATGCACAAAGCAGGCTCATGTATATCATTAAGGGGAAAATAAGGATGATAGAAAGGTCTGAGAGCTTCAGGAGAGGCTGTGCCATTTAATTGTTTCTTTTCTTGTTGCTTTCATATGTAGATGAGAAAACTGCCAGTGTCTTAAAGCTGCTTTTTGTCTTCCAGTGTAAGGGGAGCCTTGAATATCTTTTTAACATGCAGAGAGTCAAGTACTGTTAAATCATCCTGGTCAGTTAAAGATATACAATAGAAGCACAAGAGAAGAGAAATCTTAACAGGAATCTGCATAGAGGACTGCCTTTAAAAATAAAATCTCAAAATGGAAAAGAAGACTGATCGCTGTGCTGTGCATGCCCAGAATATCCTGTTATTTTCAGTGCATCACTACTGATTGCAATGAAAAGGAAGCACACAAAGGCTGACCCTAGTGCTTTGCTTGCTTTGCTTTTTGGTTTAAGCATGAAATATTGTAATTCCTTATTTTACAAGAAAGTAACCTATACACTCTGCAGCAGCTAGAAGTCTTCAGAAATGAAAATTATCTGTATTCATTAGGGCCTGTGCTAAAGCTCACAGATTCTGTGTTATTGCTCACAAAGTGTGGAAACTCAGGTGAGACAAAAGCAGCAAACTGCTCAGCACTGCAAAGAGAAGTTTTAGAGAACCTTCTGGCAGCCTCAGCCTGCTTTGATGTGCAGGAGACAAACTGCAGCTTTGATTACTATAACAGCATTACAGAGAAATTCTTTATTGCTACAATGCACCCCACTCATCCCAAATACTCTTTCCCCTTGTCCTGGGTTCATCAGTAGCAGTCATTTTTCTCCTTCTTAGTAGCTGGTGCAGTGCTGCGTTTTTGACTTTCAGCCTGGGAACAGCACTG